>JAODAL010033797.1:0-45101 GCA_025379985.1 Phyllomedusa bahiana | reverse complement strand
TCACATCAGGTTACCCCTTTTACACTAGAGCCTCACACAGCAGAGCAATCACAGTCGGGGTCCCCCTTTTACACTAGCCCCTCCAACAAGCAATCACATCAGGTTACCCTACACTTGTCCTCACACACAGAGCAATCACAGCAGGGTTTCCTCTACACAGATCCTACACAGCAAGCAACAAAATCAGGGTTACCCTTTTACACTAGTCCTCACAACAGAGCAATCACAGCAGGTACCCTTTAACTAGTCCTCACACACAGAGCAATCACAATCAGGTTTACCCTCTTACACTACCCCCCTCACAAAAAAGGATCCAGCAGTTTTACCCCACACTAGTCCCTCAACGAAAGCATCAAATCAAGGGTACCCCTTCACACTCCTTAAAAGAGAGAACACAATCAGGGCCCTTTAACACAATCCAAAAAACCAGAGAAATCCATAGGTTACCCCAAAACTATTTTCCCCACAACAAGCAATCCCGGCAGGGTCCCCCCTTAATATCTTCCACACAACAATCACATCGGGGATCTTACACTAGCCCTAAAAACCCATAGCAATCACAGGGGGTCCCCTTTAACATCTTCACAATCAAAAAATACAGTTTACCCCCACACTTTCCCTCAACCCAGCAAACAATCACAACGGACCCTCTTCACTAGTGCCTCAACAGGAGAATCCATCAGGGTTCCTCCCTATCCCTTAAGCAGAGCAATCACACCAGGTTATCTTACCCCAATCCCCTCACACAAACAATCAATTTCAGGGTTACCCTCTTACACAGAGCCTCACACAGCAAGCAATCACGGGGTCAGGGTTTATTTCTCACCTAGCTCCTCTCCACAAAAATACAGCAGTTTAACCCCACACTAATGCCTCACAACACAACAATCACAGTCAGGGTTACCCCTTCACTAGATACCCAACAGCAACCCCAAATCACAGCGGGTTCCCTCTTACACAGTTTCCCACAAGCAGGAAATCCAGTCAGGTTTCACCTCTTACACTATCCCTCACACAGCAGAGCAATCACAGTCGGGTTTTACCCTCTTACATTTAGTCCTCACACAGCAGAGCAATCACAGTCATGGTTACCCTCTAACACTAGTCTCCTCACACAGCAGAGCAATCACAGTCAGGGTCACCCTCTTACACTAGTCTCCTCTCACAGCAGAGCAATAACAGAAAGGGGTACCCTCTTACACTAGATGCCTCTCACAGCAGAGCAATCACAGTCAGGGTTACCCTCTTACACTAGCCCTCCCCCACACAGCAGAGCAATCACAGTCATTTTAACCCACACTAGTCCCTCACACAGCAAGCAACAAAATCAGGTTACCCCTTACACTATCCCTCCAAGCAGAGAATCCTAAAATTTCCCTTAACAACTCCTCACAAGCAAGCAATCCACATCATGTTCCCCTCTTACACTACCCCCCCAACACAGAGAAAACACATCGGGGGTTACCCCTTAAACCAACCTCCACAGCGAGCAACACATTGGGGGTTTCCCTCAAACACAGTCCTCACCCAGCAGAGAATCACAGTAGGGTTTACCCTCACACAGTCCCCCTCACAACAACAATCCAGTCGGACCCTCTACACTAGTCCTCACACACAGGGGCAATCACAGATCAGGTTTACCCTCTACACTAGTCCTCACACAGCAGAGCAATCACAGTCAGGGTCACCCTCTTACACTAGTCTCCTCTCACAGCAGAGCAGTCACAGTCATCGTTACCCTCTTACACTAGTCTCCTCTCACAGCAGAGCAATCACAGTCAGGGTCACCCTCTAACACTAGTCTCCTCACACAGCAGAGCAATCACAGTCAGGGTTACCCTCTTACACTAGTCTCCTCTCACAGCAGAGCAATCACAGTCAGGGTCACCCTCTTACACTAGTCTCCTCACACAGCAGAGCAATCACAGTCAGGGTTACCCTCTTACACTAGATGCCTCACACAGCAGAGCAATCACAGTCAGGGTTACCCTCTTACACTAGTCTCCTCACACAGCAGAGCAATCACAGTCAGGGTTACCCTCTTACACTAGTCTCCTCACACAGCAGAGCAATCACAGTCAGGGTTACCCTCTTACACTAGTCTCCTCACACAGCAGAGCAATCACAGTCAGGGTTACCCTCTTACACTAGTCTCCTCACACAGCAGAGCAATCACAGTCAGGGTTACCCTCTTACACTAGATGCCTCACACAGCAGAGCAATCACAGTCAGGGTTACCCTCTTACACTAGTCTCCTCACACAGCAGAGCAATCACAGTCAGGGTTAAACTCTCTATACTAGATGCCTCACACAGCAAGCATTCACAGTCTAGGGTCACCTCTGTTGACTAGTCTCCTCTAACAGCAGAACAATCACAGTCAGGGATACCCATCTGACAATAGTCTCCTTCACAGCAGAGCAATCACAGATCAGGTTTCCCTCTTAACTAGTCTCCTGCACACAGCCGACCAGCAAATTCAACATAGTGAGGGTTACCCCCTACACTAGATTCCTCTCACCAGCAGAGCTTATCACAGTGGGGATTACCCTTCATACACTAGTCTCCTCGCAACAAGCAGAAACAATTCACAGTCTGGTGTTTACCCTATCGTACCCCCTTTCCAACTGCTCTTAACACACTTACCTTATCAAACTCATCCAATCACAATTCGGCAACTCGTCACATAGATGGCTTCACACTGCTGAACAATCACTAGTCAGGGTTACCCTCTTACACTAGATGCCTCACACCGCAGAGCATCCTGTCTGGCGTTAACCCCTCTTGATACACTAGAGATGTCGTCACAAGGCAGAGCAATGCACAGTCTGTGGTTACCTCTCACATGTAAGATGACTCAAATAGCGGAGCAATCACATCTGGTCACCTCTCTCACACTAGTCTCCTATACAGCAGAGCATTCACAGTCATGGTTACCCTCTTATACTAGTGTCCTCTCACAGCAGAGCAATCACAGTCAGGGTTACCCTCTTACACTAGTCTCCTCACACAGCAGAGCAATCCACAAATCAGGTTTCCCTCTTACAATTAGTGTCTTCCTCACACGTAGCAGAGCAAATCTCAGTGCAGGGTTACATTCGTACACTAGTCTCCCTCACAGCAGAAAACAATAACAGTCAAGGGTTACCCTCTACACAAGTCTCCTCACTCAGCTCAGAGCACTCACAGTCAGGTCCACCCTATGTACACTAGATGCCTCACACAGCAGAGCAATCACATTTATGGGCGGTACCCTCTGTTACTCACTAGATTGGCCTCACACAGCAGAAAGCAGTCACAGTCAGTGGTTACCCTCCTCTACACTAGAAGCCTCTCACGCAGCAGAGCAATCACGTCGAGGGTCACCCTCTTAACACTAGTCCTCACACTAGGGAGACTCTCGCACTAGACAGTCAGGGTTCCTACGTTACAACTAAGGTAGTCCCTCTCATCAGCCAGAGCAAATCCAGTCAGGGTCAACCTACTTACACTACGTCTCTCACACAGCTGAGCAATCAAGTAGGGTTACCCTCTTACATAGTCTCCTCTCACAGCAGAGCAATCACAGTCAGGGTTACCCTTACATAGTCTCCTCACACAGCAGAACAAATCTCAGTCAGGGTTTACCCTCTTACACTAGTCTCCTCACACAGCAGAACACAATCACAGTCAGGTGTTACCCTCTTACATAGGTGCTGTCACACTCCAGCAGAGCAATCACTCGTCAGGGTTACCTCTCTTACACTTGAAGTCTCCTCTCACAGCAGTGCTATCCATCCAGTCAGGAGTTACCCTATTACAATAGATGCTCACACAGCAGGCAATCACAGTCAGGGTCTACCCTATTACACTTAGTCTCCGTCACACAGCTGAGCATAAAATTCCAGGGTCACCCCTCTTCCACTAGTCTCCTTCACAGCAGAGCAATCTACAGCAGGGTTACCTCTTTACACTAGTTCTCCTCACACAAGCAGAACACTCACAGTCAGGGTTACCCTCTTGAACATAGTGCTCCTCACACTAGGCTAAGAGCAATCATCAGTCAGGGCTTACCTCTTACACTAGTCTCTCTTAACAGAGTGCTCTCAATTCACCAATCAGTGTATCCCGTCTTACACTAGATGCCTCACACAGCAGAGCAATCACAGTCAGGGTCAGCCTCTCACACTAGTCTCCTGTCGCACAGCCAGAGCAATCACAGTCAGGGTTACCACTGCTCAACTAGTCTCCTCCACAGACAGAGCTAAAATCTGATAGTTATGGTTACCTCCTTCACTAGTCTACTCACTCAGCAGAACAATCACAGTCAGGGTGTTTACCCTCTACATCTAGATCTCCCTTCACAGGAACGTGCAACTCAATGTCAGGGCACCCTCTTAACACATTGTATGTTTCACACCAGCAGACAGAGCAATCACTGTCAGGGTTACCCACTTACACAAGATTGCTTTCACAAGCAGAGCAATCAATCCGGCAGGGTACCTCTGTCATCTAGAGGCCTCACACAGCTGAGCATTGTCGATTGTCGGGGTTACCCTCATACCACTTAGTCCCCTCTCACAGCAGAGCAATCACAGTCAGAGGTCACCCCCCTTACACAGTAGGGTACCTCACACAGATCTGGAGCAGTCACTGTCGTGGGTCACACTCTTTTTACTAGCCTCGTAACGCAGCAGAGTCTATCACAGTCAGGGTTACCCTCTTTACAGTAGATTGCTCTCACACAGCAGAGCAATCACTATTCCAGGGTTTCCCTCTTACACTAGTCTCCTCTCACGCAGAGCATCACAGTCTGGGTTACCCTCTACACTAGTCTCTCACAAGCAGAGCAATCTCAAGTAAGGTGTCACCCTCTTACACTAGTCTCCTCTCACAGCAGAGCAATCACAGTCAGGGTTACCCTCATACACGAGATGTTCTCACAACAGCAGAGCAATCACTGTCAGGGTTACCTCTGTCACACGTAATGGCCTATCACACGAAGAAGCAATCAGCCCAGTCTCAGGGTTATCCCTCACATAGTACCTCTTGGTCTGGTATCTCCCCGCTTTCCTTTCAGGCAGCGCAGCTTGCCGTGTTCACTACTAAACATGCAGAATGACTCCGTTCTGGGGGACCCGGACAGGAATACAGATCAGGTGGCTCACCGGGCTTTCGGGAACATGAGCTGCTAGCAGAGTGTGTAGCAGTAGCCCATGGCTCTACCTAGTGTGGTTCCACTAAACCAATATAGGATTACAGAATTTACCGATATCTAGCGAGACCTGTAGGGGCGCACCTGGAGCTGCTATACCTCTCCTGCCTACTAGCACCTCCTGCAGCCTGTATTCACACAAGGTGAGGCTATCTGGCTGTTCTACTATTCGTAGAGACACTAATTGCCTGGTGGTTACAGGTCATATATTTCACTGTTCTAGCTGTAGAGTTACATAGGATGTCAGGGGCACATCTACTCCAGTATATGTTTCTCAGAGAGTAATCATGCTGTGTGTTATCTATGTGGTGTTTACATTGGGACTGCAGGAGACATACTACTCCATTTATCTGTTCTCAGAGAGTTAGATCCCTGCGTGTTATCTGTTGATGGGTTACCATAGGATGCAGGCGCCCCCTCTACTACTTAATCTTGTTCTCAGAGCGTTATCACTGTGGTTCTGTGGTGCGCTACATAGGACTGCAGGAGACCTTCTCTACACTTATCCATGATAACTCAGAGCTCGCGCGGATCATCCTGTAGGTATCTGGCTGGGTTACATTTGGCCTGCAGTGTCAACTACTACATTATAAATTGTAGCTCAGAGTGGAGCGAAACACTGTTATAGTAGTGTTACTTACATAGGACTGCCGGGGACATCTTACGTAGATTATCTGTATCATAGAGTGATGACTGTGAGTTATCGTGATGTTACAAGATCATCAGGTGAGACATCTACTTACATTATCTGTACTCATGAGAGTTATCACTGTGCTGTATCATGGGGTTACATAGGACTGACAGAGGTTACTGGCATTTATCTGGTACTCAGACGTCGCGCTATCACTCTGCTATCTGTGGGGTTAGCATATAGGACTGCAGTTGTCACGCTACATATTGTAATCAGGAGAGTCTAACACTTGTTATCTATGTGAGAGAGAGTTACATAGGACTGCAGGGGACATCTACTTCATTATCTGTACTCAGGGGTTATCCTGTGTACTGTGGTCGTTACATAGGACGCAGGGGAATCTACAACATTATCAGGTAACTCGAAGGAGTCAATCACTAGATGTTATCTGTGGTGTTCATAGGACTGAGGGGACATCTACTACTAATCTGTACTCAAGAGTGGTTATCTCTCGCGCGTTATCTGTGGCTGTTACATAGGACTGCAGGTGATCATATACGCTCTGGTATCTGTATGTCAGAGAGATATCACTGTGTTTATCTGTGGTGTTATCTCTGTGTTATCTGTGGTGTTACATAGGACTGCAGCTGTCATATCTTTGGGGTGTCAGGTCTGTGATCATGAGACATTAGTGTGGGACCCCTCCTTCCCCCGCGGTCGCCCCTCGCTGCGGACAGACTGACGCCAGCCCCAGGAGTGACTCTAGTAATGGGTCGTGCAGTCTAATATTGACCTTGGCCCGCTTTGGCGGCTCAGCACCGGGAGCGTCGCTCTGATGACACGGGAAGGAAAGCTAAACACATGTCAAACTTCCACATAAAACATCGTGAGAA
The DNA here is from genome assembly GCA_025379985.1 of Phyllomedusa bahiana. Taxonomy (NCBI): domain Eukaryota; kingdom Metazoa; phylum Chordata; class Amphibia; order Anura; family Hylidae; genus Phyllomedusa; species Phyllomedusa bahiana. The sequence continues at coordinate 38,384 of JAODAL010033797.1, read as the reverse complement.
GAAGCGGCCAGTGTCTGCGCCGCGCGTAGTTAAAACAGCGAAGATCAACTGTGTGTAATTGCGACAACACACGACACGAAAATAATCCTGGAGGGGCGGGGAGGAACCGAATCCGGGGGACAGGGGGCACCGAAACCGGGGGACAGGGGGCACCGAAACTGGGGGACAGGGGGCACCGAAACCGGGGGACGGGGGGCACCGAAACCGGGGGACGTGGAGGGCACGCATGCGAAAACGGGGTGGTGGGGCGTACTGAAACCAATGGCGAGCGGGGGGAGCAGAAACGGAGAAAACAGGAGGGGGTGGCACCGAGACCGGTGGGGGGTACCGAAAACCTAGGGGAAGGAGAGGGGGCACCGATAACCAAGGGGATGTGGTGGGGGGCAGCGTAAACCGATGGGGGGTACCGAAACCGGGGAACGGAGGGGGGGGCACCGAAACCAGGGGATGGTGGGGGGCAGCGAAACCGAGGGATGGGTGGACACCGGGGAGCGCGGAGGATGGAGAGAAGCTACCAAGTATCTTCTAACCTAGTTTGTATCTTTGTTGCAATTTCTTGGAGCAATTCTCATTCTATTTGCACCAGTTTTTTCTCATTTCTGTGGATTGATGCTGTTTTTTTTGCTTTCTTCCTGATTTGCGCCAAACTCGTCGGTTTCGGATTAGGTCGGGGTTTGTGGGCGGGGTTTTTTTGGACGCCACGCGCCAGACACACTAAGTAGTTGTGAATTCACAGATTTTGCGCATTTCCGCCAGGTCTAATCTGGGGGGGGTCTCTCGAAGCAGAGCTATCATGACAGATAAGTTCAGGGCTCGTACAATCAAAGCAACCGGATCACCTTCCGTCGCTACTACCGGACAAGAGCTTGTATGTCATATATGGGGGCCCTTTGACCAGGACCCCTGAAGGGTGCACTGACAGTACTGTCCGGATGGCGCCCCTGCACAGAAGTATCATTGATTGGTAATAAACTGTCGACATAATTTTTTGGAAAAAGTGTGAAAATTTTGTGAATTTGGAGCAATTTTCTTTGGCAGACCCCCCCCTCGCACCCCCATGTGATCTACATTAAGAAGTGGCTCGTTGCCAGCGGTAGAGCCTCATGCGGGGGAGAAGCCCAGATAAATGCTCTGGCGCCATACGGATTTCCAGTGTGTGTCAGGAGTGACGGGATCTAGGTTCACATTCAGGGTCTCACTGAGGCCATAATGGAGTCCAAGAATCACACACGACCAACCAAGGATCCCACAAGATCTGATCAGTCGCATCCAGGAAGAGCGCAGCGACAGAAAATTCACATCCTCCGCCTGACTCTCATGCCCCATCGATGTGTCTACCCTGGGAAGAGATCAGCAGAGATCTGGAAAATGTCTCCCCATGAAGGAATTGGGGGACACTCAGATTTTTCACATCAATCCTGAAATCCTCTGATCACTTTTATAATACACTGTAATACTTCTGTCTTGCAGTGTATTTTATGAGGATCTTTAAACCTGAGATCCTCTGATCACTTTACAGTATACTGCAATACTTCTGTGTTGCAGTGTAATTATCGAGAATGCTTAATCCTGTGAGCCTCTGATCACTTGTATAATACACCACAATACTTCTATCTTGCAGTGTATCAATTGAAAATTCTTAATTCTGCAATCATCTGATCACTTTCATAGTACACCGCAATACTTGTCTTGCAGTGTATTATACAAGGATGTTTAATCCTCCTCTCCTCTGATCACTTGTGTAATACACTGCAATACTTATCTTCAGTGTATAAATGAAAAATTCTTAATTCAATGTCAGTCGTCTGATCACTTTTATAGTACTCCACAGTGCATTATACAAGAATGTTTAATCCTTTGGTCCTCTAATCACTTGTGTAATGCACCGTAATACTTGACTTGCAGTGTATTATACAAGGATGTTTAATTGTGCGCTCCTCTGATCACTTGTATAATACACCACAATACTTCTATCTTGCAGTGTATCAATTGAAAATTCTTAATTCTGCAATCATCTGATCACTTTCATAGTACACCGCAATACTTGTCTTGCAGTGTATTATACAAGGATGTTTAATCCTCCTCTCCTCTGATCACTTGTGTAATACACTGCAATACTTATCTTGCAGTGTATAAATGAAAAATTCTTAATTCTGCAGTCGTCTGATCACTTTTATAGTACTCCGCAGTGCATTATACAAGGATGTTTAATCCTTTGGTCCTCTAATCACTTGTGTAATGCACCGTAATACTTGACTTGCAGTGTATTATACAAGGATGTTTAATTGTGCGCTCCTCTGATCACTTGTATAATACACCACAATACTTCTATCTTGCAGTGTATCAATTGAAAATTCTTAATTCTGCAATCATCTGATCACTTTTATAGTACACTGTAATACTTGACTTGCAGTGTATTATACAAGGATGTTTAATTGTGCGATCCTCTGATCACTTGTATAATACACTGTAATACTTGTCTTGCAGTGTATTAATTAAAAATTCTTAATTGTGTGATCCTCTGATCGATTTTATAATACACCACAATACTTCTGACCCATAGTTGCTGGGTTTGTTACAGTGTACCAGTTCAGGTAGGAGGCAGAGTTGGGCTGATGCTCACGGCTATTTTGCGGTTTTGCTGCCGCCCGCCATTGTACCTTCACGCCCCCCAAAGGTTTTTCTCACAATTCATGAGAACTGACTGTGGCTTGTCCATCACTGCGTCATATAGATGCTAGGGGAGAACGCTGTGCCTCATTGGGGCACCATATTGCAGCACATACAGCAGCTATACACTGCAGCATACTAACCACAGGATTGTCTGTAGTGACACATGAACACCAGCAGGGTCAGCAGCGTTCAGTCAGAGCAGTTTTTGAATCCTCTGGTTATGAAGAATGTTTTCATTCACTCACAGCAAGCAGAGATCTTGATAATGCTGCACATAAGGTCTATGAGAAGGTGTCTAAGTGTCACGCTGTATCACAGCTGTGGTCAGATATCCAGCTCTCTGCTGTAAGCTGCTGGGGAGCAGAGGGTTTGTTACTGTGTCTCACCCTGTACCCACATTGAGGGATTCCTTTATCATCTCCCAACCTCCCACAATGTCACCACTGACTCCATTAAAGCAAGCTGGGATGTGGTGGCAGCCGCCCGGCCTCCCCCTCCGCTGCAATGAACATCAGAGGCTCCTGGGAAATGTGCAATAGATTATTCTCCAGAGCTGAGAGAACATCTGCAGGAGAGGAAGAGGCCGACAAACTTCTGCTGGTTTATCAGAAACTTTCCGTACCTTACATTTAAAGGGGAAGTTCATGTGTGGTTGGGGGTTCATGGGCTGGGAATCCCACCAGTCCCTCCAGGCCAGGCGGACCTCTGTGCCTATTAGGAAGTCTCTTCCTTAGAATCTGTCATCAATGTTTGATAGATGGGATTGGTCTGAACTTTAGGGCCTCAGCTGACCCTTGGGGCTGAGTAAGAGGGGCTGCAGTACCAGGCACAGCCCAGTACAGACGAGCAGGGGTTAATCAATGAAGCGGACATGACACTTGCAGGAGCTAGTCCTCCTCTTCTGTGCAGCCAACTGTGTCCCTATCCTAAAAGTAGGTCCTGCAAACCCTCTGACCCCTGCAAAGTAAAGGGGCTTAATGAGACCTGCGACAGAAAAAGGCACAGCCCTGCATGGATGAGCAGGGGTCAGATAAAGAAGGGGACATAACAGGAGCGCCCCATCTACTACAATGGTCTCTATCCTAATCTCCCAGAGAAAAGTGTCAGGACTCTCTGAAATTACTTGGAGATTTTTTTTTTTTTTTTTTTGCATGAAGCACTGGCATCCTGTGGTTCGACATCTTCAGACCCCCAATTCCTGTTCAGGCTGTGGGCGGTTCTATAGCTTCAGGCTCCCACTTCATGATCAGGCTGTGGGGGGTTCTACAGCTTCAGGTTCCTACTTCCTGTTTAGGCTGTGGACGGTTCTACAGCCTCAGGTTGCAACTTTCTGTTCAGACTGAGGGTGGTTCTATAGTTTCAGGCTCTCCTTTCCTGTTCAGACTGAGGGTGGTTCTATAGTTTCAGGCTGCCATTTCCTGTTCAGGCTCTGGGTGGTTCTATAGTTTCAGGCTCCCATTTCCTGCTCAGGTTCTGAGTGGTTCTATAGTTTCAGGCTTCCACTTCCTGTTCAGGCTGTGAGTAGTTCTACGGTTTCAGGTTCCCACTTCCTGTTTAGGCTGTGGATGGTTCTACAGCCTCAGGCTCCCACTTCCTGGTCAGGCTGTGGACGGTTCTATAGTTTCAGGCTCCGATTTCTTGTTCAGTCTGTGGTCGGTTCTATAGTTTCAGGCTGCGATTTCTTGTTCAGGCTGTGGGTGGTTCTACTGTTTCAGGTTCCCATTTCCTGTTCAGGCTGTGGGTGGTTTTGTTGCAATGAGTGGTATGGCAGATACATTGATGACCTCCTGTTTTTCTGGGGGGCGATGTATCTGCCATGCCGCCATTTATGACTTATCTCTATAACAATCCCCTCTATCTGAGTTTCCTTTTCCCTTGGACAGTAACAATTTCCTTTATGGGCCCAACTTTAATTGGTTTAGGTTGGGAAATCATCTCTTCCAAAACTTTTGTAAGCCTCTGCGGGCAGCACAATGTTGCACTATTAGGGCTTTCATCCTAGACACAAGGCCGTCCCTGTGGATGAACTGGTGCAATTGTGTTACACAAACGGCATCTGATCGAGAACAAAAGCTCAGAAATAAAGATTATCCAGAACAAACTCTGCAACGAGCAGCGCAAACTGTTTCCACTGAGGGTTCGACCACACGGCACAGGACAAAGCAGAACCGTGCATCCGACGACTATTTGCAACTGAGTTTTTCACAAAAAAAAATGTTTTTTGGGCGGATTTAGTTTTTTGCACTGATTTTGCAACGTTTTTTGAGATGTTTTTGGACAGATTTTTCTAGCAGGAAAAGTGCACTGAGTACAAATGCATTCTTGATTAATGCAAGAAACCAAGAAATCTCCACCCAGTGGTTACTCCCTGAGCTCCCAGTGGCCATTTTGGTTTCCTCTCAGCCACACATAAAAAATCTAAAAAAAAACTAGTTGTGCAACTTCTACTTCCAGTTGTGCCAAGGATCAGCCGGCTGAACTTCCATGCATTAAAGTTGGCCGATGAGAAATGGGAGTATTTGAAGATCCTTCTGTGCTAAAAAAGTGCAAAAGGAATTGCGAAAACCCACCCACTATATGTGCGCCCCACAATGCGTCATGCTTCATGCTTGTTTTTTCCCAAATTCCTAAATCCATCCAACAACATCACCAAAATCCAGGCTTAAGATTGTGCTTGTTGCAAGTTGTTAGGAACGCTTAGAAAACCGTCCGGCAGAAAATCAGTTCAGTGCGGACTGCAGGATGGGTTTTCTATTAAAGTCTATGGGAATGGTTGACAGTCGGTTTCCAGACGGTTTCCAAATCTGCAAACCGTCTGTAGGTCGGTAACCTAGGAAAGCTTGTGTACACAAGCAGGAGATAAGTACTGCTCTTACTATGAAAGGAAGCAAAATCAGAGCAGCCCCTCCAGCAAAGAAAATGAACAAAGGAGGCACAGAGGGTGCAAGGAGGCAGGAGGGTCCACAATGGAGACACAGGAGGTGCAAAGTGGAGGCATGAAGAGTGCACAGAGAGCGTACAGAGGGTGCTCAGAGGAGGGAGGCATGGTTAGTGCACAGAGGAGGCATGGAGGGTGAACAGAGAAGGTGTAGGGGGTACTCAGAAGAAACATGGAGAGTGCATAGAGGTGGTACAGACGGTGCTCAGAAGAGGCATGGAAGATGCACAGAGAGGCTACTCAGAGGAGGCATGGAGAGTGTACAGAGGGTGCTCAGAAGAGGCACAGACAGTGCATAGAGGAGGTACAGAGAGTTCTGAGAGGAGGCATGGAGAGTGCACAGAGGTAATAAAGAGGGTGCTCAGAGGAGGCACAGAGTGCACAGAGGTAATAAAGAGGGTGCTCAGAGGAGGCACAGAGTGCACAGAGGGGGTACAGAGCATGCTCAGAGGAGGCATGGAGAGTGCACAGAGGGAATAAAGAGGGTGATCAGAGGAGGCACAGAGGTAATAAAGAGGGTGCTCAGAGGAGGCACAGAGTGCACAGAGGAGGTACAGAGAGTTCTGAGAGGAGGCATGGAGAGTGCACAGAGGGAAAAAAGAGGGTGCTCAGAGGAGGCACAGAGGTGCACAGAGGAGGTACAGAGAGTTCTGAGTGGAAGCATGGAGAGTGCACAGAGGGAATAAAGAGGGTGCTCAGAGGAGGCACAGAGTGCACAGAGGTAATAAAGAGGGTGCTCAGAGGAGGCACAGAGTGCACAGAGGAGGTACAGAGAGTTCTGAGAGGAGGCATGGAGAGTGCACAGAGGTAATAAAGAGGGTGCTCAGAGGAGGCACAGAGTGCACAGAGGAGGTACAGAGAGTTCTGAGAGGAGGCATGGAGTTTGCACAGATGGTTTAAAGAGGGTGCTCAGAGGAGGCACAGAGTGCACAGAGGAGGAACAGACCGTGCTCAGAGGAGGAACAGACAGTGCACAGAGGGGGTACAGAGCATGCTCAGAGGAGGCATGGAGAGTGCACAGAGGGTAACAGAAGATGTTCAGAGGAGCCATGGACAGTGCAAAGGGGGTACAGAGGGTGCTCAGAGTTGGTATGGAGAGTGTCACATATAGATGAAGAGAGAATAGGAGGAAGAGGCCATAGCATAAAAGGAGCTCCATAATCATGGAGTAAGTATAGCAGTCTAATGCTATGACTAAGAGCCGTTGAGCTTGAAACGCGTCAGAGTTCACTGTGCATACAATACCACATTTTTACTGGTACATTTTCTCATGTAAAAGAATCTTTTTATATCTTCCTCGGAAGCTGCTGGTCTGCCAGTGGTGAGCCGGCTAATCTTCTATATTGGTAGGTAAAGCAGCCATGCAGGACTGTAGGGGAACTGTCAGATTTTCGGGGCAGAGACTAATATCTGAGCCGTATGTTTATGACGCTATTTATGTAAAAGCTTTCCTAGCGCCTAATGCTGCACCCCCTGGAGGAGCATCTACATAATGGAGCCGTAATTATAAGCTCCTGCCTCCCAGATCCAAGAATAGCAGGAGAGTGCAGGCGGCAGATGCTGGTTTCCACTACTTTCCTGACAAGCTCCCTGCAGAGGAGGCCACACATGTGCACGCCGCTCCATTGTAGTGCACAGGGATGCCGTCTATCACCAGTCCTGTGTTAATAATTAAGAGAACAACTCTCCCCCCCACCACCACCACTGTGCGGATCTGTGATTGATGGTCCCCCATCACCCAAGCCCAGAGAGGCTCAAACTTGCTCCACAGGAGTGACAGCTCCAATTGTCAACAAGAGTTAAATATTGGTTGGCCTCCCCATATGGGAGCTAGGGTTGCACATTGGAAAGAGAGTAGCTGGCCACATAGTCCCCCACCAGACCTCAGGAGGGGCATTGGACACCGCACTCTGAATAATCCTTGTAACAAACAGTAACATAAACACAAAAATCTACTTTCCACCCAAACTAGGCTTGGCCTATAGGAGAACAGGGAAACCCTCAAGGGCCTGGGCTTATTTTTAGGGGGAAAAAAGGGGCAGAAAACAAGAGTCATGAACAGTATCTGTGAGGAGGGCCCCAAGAATCAACTCCACTTGTGGGCCCAAAGAATCGACTTTACTGGTCAGTCCCGAAGAATCTCCTCCACTGGTGTCCACAAGAATTAACTACGCTGGTGGCCCAAGAATCCCTGTGGGCCCAAGAATCAACTTCACTGGTGGGCCCAAAGAATCAACTCCACTGGTGGGCCCCAAGAATCAACTCCACTGTTGGGCCCCAAGAATCAGCTCCACTGGTGGGCCACAAGAATCAACTCCACTGGTGGCCCCAAGAATCATCTACACTGGTGGGCCCCAAGTATCACCTCCATTGATGGGCCACAAGAATCAACTCCACTGGTGGCCCCAAGAATTAACTCCACTGGTGGGCCCCAAGAATTAACTCCACTGGTGACTCCAAGAATCACCTGCACTGGTGGCCCCAAGAATCAACTCCACTGGTGGGCCCCAAGAATCAACTCCACTGGTGGGCCCCAGGAATCATTTCCACTGGTGGGCCAGGAATCAACTCCACGGTGGGGGTTCCAAGAATAAACTCCACTGTTGGGCCCATTCATTCAACTCTACTGGTGGGCTCCAAGAATCAACTCCACTGGTGGGCCCCAAGAATCAACTCCACTGGTGGCCCCAATAATCAACTCCACTGGGGGGGTCCCAAGAATCATCTACACTAACGGGCCTCAAGAATTAACAGCAATTGTGGGCCCCAAGAATCAAATCCATTGATGAACCCCAACAATCAACTTCACTGATGGACCCCAAGACTTAACACCAATTGTGGGCCTAAAGAATCATCTCTACTGGTGGGCCCCAAGAATCAGCTCTACTGGTGGACCCCAAGAATCACCTCCACTGGTGGCCCCAAGAATCAGCTCCACTGGTGGGCCCAAGACTCATCTCCACTGGTGGGCCCCAAGAATCAACTCCATTGATGGGCCTCAGGCACCCCAGTCTAATAATGTTCCCACTTGTTCACTGTTGGTTTTATGTTTGTTTGCAGCTCCCATTGATGTATTCTCTAATCGTGGCAGTGTGTTGGTGCAGCCACTGACAGCTGTCCACCGCTGCCTACACTTTAATCGACTGGGGACCAGTTCTGCTTTATTTGCCCCTATATGGTGCATGTTCCCATTTTATAAGCCCCTGATCTGGTTTATTGGATATCCCTGACATGTTACAAGCTGTCACTAGTGTCACAATGACTCGACCAGAAAGAACTAAAAATAGGACCTGCAAAAATGTGACAAAATGATTCTGTACTAGCTGTCATCAGTGAGGAGGACAAGCTTGGGTCTTCTCCAGCATGGGGGCCAGAGGTCATGAAAGACTCAGGGAAACTCAGGCAGGGAAGATATCGCTCCTCCTCCAGTCTGAGCCGGGGATTTTTTTACAGAGATCACATGTTGTATACAAGTCCCTGTTTGGGGGTCCTAGACCTCCAAGTGCATTTTATATAATGTATATATTATGACAGTTCCCTCTGTATTTTCCAAATGTAATATGGAAGAGATTTCTTTGTCCCTCTCAGGCAGTAGAATCAAGGTATAACCTCTTGATTGCTGTAGCTGTGTTTACACCCTTTAGGAACCACCATCCAGCTCGAAGAACCACCATGCAGCTCAAGGGATCACCATCCAGCTTGAGAAACCAATATCCAGCTCAAAGCACCACCATCCAGCTTGTGAAACCACTATCCAACGCAAGGAACCACCATTCAGCTCAAGGGACCACTATCCAGCTCAAGAGACCACGATGCAACTCGAAAAACCACCATCCAGCTCAAGAGACCAACATCCAGCTCAAGAGACCACCGCCCAGCCTGAGGAACCACCATACACCTCAATGGGTCACAATCCAGCTAGAAGAACCATCATCCAGATCGACGAACCACTATTCAGCTTAAGGAACCACCATCCAGCTCAACGGACCACCATCCAGCTTGATGAACCACTTTTCATCTTAAGGAACCACCACCCAGCTGAAGCAACCACTAACCAGCTTGAAAAACCACCATTCAGCTCAAGGAACCACCATTTAGCTCAAGTAACCAACATTCAGCAAAAGGTACCACCATCCAGCTCAAGGGACCCCCATCCAGCTTGAAGAATCACCATACACATTGAGGAACTACCAACCAGCTCCTGGAGCCACAATCCAGCTCAAGGGACCACCATTCAGCTTGACGAATCACCATTCAGCTTCAAAGGGGTTTTATCGTTTGAAGTGTTCGTGCTCTTTAGCTAATTCTATGAGATTGAATTTGAAATCCAGGGGCAAGTCTCTCCTCTTAGCAGGCATGTCTCTCCTCACTAAAGAGCTGTGACATCATCATTCTGTGTGAAGCAGTGTTCTCATGTGTCTGCAGAACCATCAGCTTCAGGCTGCACAAGCCCCTTGCTGTACTATAAACAGTTACACACACAGCCTGAACTGATGAAACTCATGTGAGGAATGCACACTGCCCTCCCCCCCCCCTCTTCATCCTCAGTTATCAGGCAGGGGACTATATTACTGTGTTATATGGAGGGAGCACAGGACATAAGACTGTGTTATATGAGGGAATCTATGAGTTAAACAGTCAGTAATTAGTCAGATCATTCACCTTAGAGCTGGGAGATGAGTATACAGCAAGCAGCCTTTTCACATAGCTGGCTTTACTTTCGGTTTTAACAGCTCAGATGGGAGTAAACACAGTGTGCAGGCAGTCAATCACAGTGCAGGGGGCGTGTCCGGGAAATTTCCTGTCTGGGGGCGTATCTCAACAGGCTGAATGAAATGTCAGTCAGCCAATCACAGAGCAGGGGGCGTGTCCAGGGGCAGGATCCGACCGGGGGGGTCCTGACTAGCCAATCACAGAAAAGGGGACGTGTCCCGACTTGCAGCAGCAAAAATAGAAAACAGATGCACAGAAAAGCTCATATCTACTATATCAAGTGACTTAGGTAATGCAACCCAGTTACAAAAGTGCTTATTTTTACTGTCCCTGTAATCTGAGACATGATCTTTGTAGCGAGAATACCCCTTTAAGGAACCCTCATTCAGCTCTAAGAACCCCCATCCAGCTCGTGTGACCACTATCAATCTCAAGGACCCACCATCAAGCTCAAGGAACACCAATCCAACTCAAGGGACCACCATCCAGCTCAAGAGACCACCATCCAACTTGAGGAACCACCATCCAGCTCGAGGGACCACCATCCAGCTTAAGGGGCCACCATTCAGCTCAAGGAACCACCTTCCAGCTCAAGGGATCACCACTCAGCTTGAGATACCACCATCTAGCTTTAGAGACCACCATTCAGCTTGAGGGACCACCATTCAGCTCAAGGAACCATCATTCAGCTCAAGGAACCATCATCCGGCTAAAGGAACCACCATCCTGCTCACGAAATTACCATTCACCTCGAGAAACCCGTATCCCACTCAAGGGACCACCATTCAGCTCAAGGAACCACCATTCAGCTTGAGAACCACCATCCAGCTTAAGGACCACCATCCAGCTCGAGAAACCACCATCCAGCTCGAGAAACCATCATCCACCTCAAGGTATCACTATCCAGCTTGAGGGACCACAATCCAGCTCAATGAATCACCATCTAGCTCAAGGGATCACCATCCAGCTCAAGAGATCCCCATCCAGCTCAAGAGATCACCATCCAGCTCAAGGGACCACCATCCAGCTCGAGGGATCACCATCCTGCTAAAGGAATCACCATCCAGCTCAAGGGATCACCATCCAGCTCAAGAGATCACCATCCAGGTCAAGGGATCACCATCCAGCTCGAGGGACCACCATCCAGCTCGAGGGACCACCATCCAGCTCGAGGGACCACCATCCAGCTTAAAGGGGTTGTCTCACTACATTGATTCATCTTACCTCAGTCCTGTTTTCGTAGTTTCACTTTGAATTCAGGGGCGTGTTTGCTGGCTTCCACTAGGCTGCAGTAGAAGACAGGTCTGTAGCTATAGCAGCCAGTGCTGGCAGCCTATCAGGAGAGATCAAACAGGTCTGTAGCTATAGTGACCTGCGGAGCTGATGCAGCACATTCCAGCGGGGATATCTAGGAATAGGTAGGACACAGTTAATGGACATACAGTATATTGCAAGGTGACTTGTTTTTGCAAGATCTTTAACATAAAAAGCAATCCTTGTAGTGAGACAACCACTATTTAGCTCGAGGAACCACTATCATCTGGTGGTTCCTCGAGCTTCATCTCATAAATATGTTTTACTCCACCAATGCAATCACTGTCCCTGTAATCCTAACCATGGAACATCTACTAGAAAGTGCATAGACTTTTTGGATAATCATCTTCCTCTTTGGCCTTTACTGGACTTTACCTGCTCAAGTCTTACAAGTAAATGAAGAAGATTAACATATTTGGAACTCGCCTCAGTTTTAGTTTGGCCTCATTGTAATTAGGAGTCCACTGGGAGTGATAATTCTCTTGTAGGGCATTGTTGTTCAAAAAACTGGAATATATTCATCAATGCAACATTGCTTTGGCCAGGGGCATTGCCAGGGTCCCAAAACATCCGGGGCTCGGGCCCTTAAGTTTTTCTGAGTAGGGCCAGGTGCACACGGAATTTTTTGCGTCTCGTGAACTGCGGATGTATTTTTACAGAGAAAAACCTTTGTATGTGGCTCAGGAGAAATAGAAGTGATTACACTGCAGATACATTTAGTGACTTACAGGACATGTCTCTGAAGAGTTGTTCTCTTTCTCTTCTTCTTCTCCATCTGTCCCAGACGCCATGACGTCTTCTCCCGGCCACAACTCTTCACTGAAAAATGTACAAAACAAACATCTTAGACTCCTCATTTTATCAGCATTTCTCTACAATTTCCTATCGCTATACAAAATCCCCATCTATAGTGCCCCAAATGGTAATAATTACCCCCTTGTAGGTAAATATTTGGCCCCTATAGCCTGGTAGTAGCCCACTGTAGCCAGGTTGTAGCCCCCTCTAGCCAGGTTATTAGCCCCTCTATCCAGGTTACTGCCCTCTGTAGCTAGGTTACTGCCCCCTTTAGGCAGTAATATGCCCCCTGTAGCCAGTAACATGCTCCTTGTAGTCAGGTTATTAGCCCCCTGTACCCAGGTTACTGCCCCCATAGCCACATAATATGCCCCCTGTAGCCAGTGATATGCCCCATTAGCCACATATGCCCCCCTGTAGCCAGTGACATGCCCCCTGTAGCCAGTGACATGCCCCCCTGTAGCCAGTGACATGCCCCCCTGTAGCCAGTGACATGCCCGCTTATCCATATATGCCCCCTGTAGCCAGTGACATGCCCTCTTAGCCATATATGCCCCCTGTAGCCAGTGACATGCCCTCTTAGCCATATATGCCCCCTGTAGCCAGTGTCTTGCCTCCTGTAGCCATTATGCCCACTTGTAGCCAGTGTCTTGCCCCTGTAGCCATTATGCCCCCTGTAGCCAGTGTCTTGCCTCCTGTAGCCAGTGTCTTGCCTCCTGTAGCCATTATGCCCACTTGTAGCCAGTGTCTTGCCCCTGTAGCCATTATGCCCCCTGTAGCCAGTGTCTTGCCTCCTGTAGCCATTGTCTTGCCTCCTGTAGCCATTATGCACACTTGTAGCCAGTGTCTTGCCCCTGTAGCCATTATGCCCCCTGTAGCCAGTGTCTTGCCTCCTGTAGCCAGTGTCTTGCCCCTGTAGCCATTATGCCCCCTTGTAGCCAGTGTCTTGCCCCTGTAGCCATTATGCCCCCTGTAGCCAGTGTCTTGCCCCCTGTAGCCATTATGCCCCCTGTAGACAGTGTCTTGTCCCTGTAGCCATTATGCCCCCTGTAGCCAGTGTCTTGCCTCCTGTAGCCATTATGCCCCCTTGTTTTGCCATTATGCCCCCTTGTAGCCATTGTGTCTTGCCCCCTTGTTGCCAGTGTTCTTGCCCCCTTGTAGCCAGTGTCTTGCCCCCCTTGTAGCCAGCGTCTTGCCCCCCTTGTAGCCAGTGTCTTGCCCCCCTTTTTAGCCAGTGTCTTGCCCCCCTTGTAGCCAGTGTCTTGCCCTGCCCCCCTTGTAGCCAGTGTCTTGCCCCCTTACCTAATAAAAAAAAACAAAAAAACCTACTTACCTAATGAGGCCCGGTCCGCGTGTCCTGGTCCTGCAGCTTGAGAGCGGTATAAGCAGCGTGATGTCATCACGCTACTTACGCCGTCTCGCGTGGCCCGGGATCTCCTCGGCCGGCATATCTGCCGGCTTAGAGGATCCCAGCGTCGCAGGGGGGTGATGAAAGCGGCGCGTCACGCCCCCTGTGACGCTCAGATGTATGTGCGGGCTCGGTTGAGCACCGTACATACAGGGGAGGAGACAGGACGGGAACGATCCGTCCTGCCCCCTCCCCTACTCTGACTGCGCGGCTGCTGTGAAACGGCCGCGCAGTCAGAGAGATCAGCGGGCGCCGCCCGCACCAAGGAGCGCTCCAGGCCCAAGGCAGCGGCCTGGAGACGCCGAGACTCGGGGCACAGGCGGATTCATTCGGGGCTCGTGCCCCGAATGAATCTGCCTAGCGACGCCCCTGGCTTTGGCGACCCCCATTTCCCTGAATGGAACAAAAAATGTTCGATCTTTACATAGACGGGGTGTCTTGATTTAGCTTAGAAAATAGAAAAATACAAAAATATCTGCCCACCAGCAATTCATGGTGTTTGTAGTTTCGAATATCGTACGGTGCAGGAGAGAGACAACTGCTGTAGGCAGAGGAACCTTCTACGCACTTGAAGATGCTGTAAAAACCACAACAGAAACAGACACATATTGATGCATTTCAGGCTTCCCAGTGAGCTCTCAAGAACCTTCTGGGAGGCTCAAAACATGTCATAAGTAGATTTAAGTTGCATTGAGCTGTGAGTGTAGTTGACTTAAGATACGGTGACTCAAAGTTAGTTGAGCTGAATTATGGTAAAGTAAGTTATGTTGGATTCAGTTAGGTTGGAAGATGGTAAGGAGACTTAAATTAGGTTGAGTTAGTTGGGATGACTAAAGTAAACGTGAGTTATGGTAGGGTGACTCGAGACAGGTTGAGGTATAGTAAGGTGACCTTAGTTGGGTTAAGTTACAGTAAGGTACGACAAAGTCTCCAGTTAGGGTGAAGTAATTGGGTTGAATTATTGTAAGGTGACCTCAGTTGGGTTAGGTTGTGTAATAAGGTGACCTTAGTTGGGTTTAGTTATGGTAAAGTGACTTGAGTTGGGTTCAGTTTTGTTAGTGTGACCTTCATTGGGTTTGACTGTAAGTCTATTTGTCAATTTTATTGCATGAACATTGCACAGACCTGATGAAGCAGGGAATGATTCCTGTGAAACGCATGATCTATTACCCCTGAGTTAAGTGTTTTAATGTTTTAGTCTATGTTTTATTCTATGTTTTTATGATCGTTGTATGTTCTCTGTAAAATTTTGTGCAATGTAATAAAATTGGCAAATAGATGTACAGTTGGCTGTTTTAGAACATTAGCACTAGGAGAACAGTACTGATTACATAGATTTGACTATTTTCCTAGCCATTCCTAGTGCGCTCTATAGAGCCCCCCATTTTGTGGGATCTAGATCCCAGTTTTTTGTATAGTTTTACAACAGATTTCTGACCAGACACGTGGAATTCTTTTTTGCACAGGACTGTACAACTACGGAGGCTGTTAATAAGCTTTTAGCTGTGCTGTACCGGATCTGTAAAATACTATAAGGTGAGAGCACAGCTAATATACGGTTTCTCTACAAATACAGTATTTGCTTGATCTACTACACCAAGAGCGCCTTCTCTTTCTTTTTCCCCCTACCTCTCTGTTCTTTCCCCAAGTGTCTACTGTAAGGGCTGAGTTGGGTTGAGTTATAGTAAGGTGACTTGAGTTGGGTGAAGTTATGGTAGGGTGACCTAATTGGTTAAACATGGAAAGGTACTCGATTTGGGGAAGTTATGGTAGGGGGAACTGGAAAACGGGTTAGTAATGAAAAAGGACCTTAGTTGGTTAAGTTAGGGTAAGGTGCCTTGAGTGAGGTGAGTTAAAGCAT
This sequence comes from Phyllomedusa bahiana, assembly GCA_025379985.1. Taxonomy (NCBI): domain Eukaryota; kingdom Metazoa; phylum Chordata; class Amphibia; order Anura; family Hylidae; genus Phyllomedusa; species Phyllomedusa bahiana. The sequence continues at coordinate 22,682 of JAODAL010033797.1, read as the reverse complement.
GTTGACTTAAGTCAGGTTGAGTTATGGCAAGGTGACTTTAGTTGGGTTGGAATGTAGTAAGGTGACCTGAGTTGTGTTGAGTTATGGTAGGGGCACCCAAATTTTTATTGATTATTGAATGAGTTATATAAGGGGACTTATTTTAGTACTTTCCTGATAACTTTTCTTTCAAGTCATCAATATTTGCTCAACAACCAACACTACAGGGATCTCATAACCCAAAATGTTTTAAGAGTATCATGAAGGAGAAGATCTTCAGAAGTGAAGAGCTCAGTCTCGTAACTATACATATTTGGGAATGTTTTTTTTACAGCAAAAAAACATTTTTTCATTTTTTAGGTTCCCCTTGAAAAACGTCTGAAGATAATCCCCCAAGGACTCCCCTCCCCGGAGCTTCTCTGTGCTTGGCAGAAGATAAAAGTAACTCTTGACCCAAGGATCTACCCTCATGCGGTTCTCACACATCCTAAGCCTGGTCATACAAACCAGTAGAGACCCAGCCAAGGCACTGTCATTGTGACTTACAGAGACATCAAGTTCAACTTAAAACCGTAACCAAAGTTTACCCCAGAGTATTATTTTATATATATATATTTAAAAAATTTATATATTAAAAATATATATATTTTTATTTATTTTATATATATATATAATATATATATATAAATTGTGGGGGGTCGCTCCGTCCCGGGGGCCATGACAACAAATGCGTTCTTTTTTAAAGGGGTTTTTTTGAACAGAAAAGTCCAGAACATAAACAGTTTTCTTCGGCAGATGCATAAAACAAATTAAAAAAAGGCCCTTTCTTCAGGGATACGTAAACATAACCAGGGTTTACCCACCATACACAACATAGCAGCAGATGCAAGATAAAAACCAGCTTTCCTCAGAGGGCCTTTAAAGATGATCCTTCCTCTCCAACTCCAGGCTTGGAGTGGCATACCACACCCAGGAAAACCTACCCCTGGCTTTTATGGGCCCAAAGGGAAATCCTGGAGTGGATAGGGGACAGCCCCCCCACCCACCCTTAAACTGCTCCAGTAAAAGCCGGGCCCCCCGGGGAATCCACTTTTAAAAGCAGTGATGAAAAATAAAAAAAGATGTCTCACCTAATTTTGCGCCCTTTTTTCGGGCTCACTCCCCGCAGCCCCTAAGGTCGGTGGCACATTCGGCCCTCAATACAACCCTTTGTGCTTTGCACATACCCCCCCCCCCCCCCAAAGCCGGGGGGGCTGGCCCCCCCCCCCCTTTCACTCACCAGACAGTGCCCCCCGCGATAGGAAACTACATTACCATGCAACTTGCCGGGCCATGTTCCCCTTAAAAGAAAAATCTTGCATTCAGAAACCAGCGTGTTATCCGGGCTTGGGTTCCCTTTTTTTAGCCCATCCATTTCAAGGGCGCAGGTCAGAAACACTTAACCGTCTACCCAGATAATACTGGGGGCGTCAAAATGCCCACTTAATGGCCAGGCACTCTTTCTCCACAATAGCATACTTTTTTTCTGCCAGGGAAAGCTTGCGGCTAAGGTACATTACAGGGTGTTCTTCCCCATTTATATCCTGCGACATTACTGTGCCCAGGCCTACATCTGGCGCATCCGTCTGTACAATAAATTCCCTAGTGAAGTCTGGAGTCACCAACACTGGCTGTTTACATAATGCGCGTTTTAATTCGCAAAAAGCTTTTTCGGCCTCCAGAGACCACTTCACCATCCCCGACTGGGACCCTTTTGTTAGCTCGGTTAGAGGGGCGGGAGAGGGTGTCTGCAATGGTGACATCTTGGTACCCCACTGTGGACTGGGTAAGCAGACATGGAGAAACTGGCGCGTCCTTGTCTTTCCAGGGCTTGATGAGGTTCACATGATACACCTGGATAGGCTTCCTTTTGCCTGGTTGGTGTATCTTATAGTTAACCTCATTAACTTTCTCCAGAACCTCGAACGGTCACTGCCACTTAGCTAGAAATTTACTTTCCATAGTGGGGACCAGGATGAGTACCCGATCACCAGGGTGGAACTGTCGAATCCTGGCCGTCCTATTATAGACTCTACTTTGGGCTTCTTGAGCCTGGAGAAGATGCTTCTTCCCTATGGGCATGACATTGGCGATCCTCTCCTGCATTTGGGCCACGTGCTCAATGACACTTTTGTATGGCGTGACCTCACTTTCCCAGGTCTCCTTAGCTACGTCAAGTCACCCACGAGAATGCCACCCGTACAGTAGTTCAGTAGGCTTGGGGAACTTCCCGTATAGAAAACAACAAGTACGGTATTAAGCAGTCTCAATCACGCCCATCTTTTTCCACTACCTTCCTGAGCATGGCCTTCAGTGTTTTGTTGAACCATTCTACTAGCCCATCAATTTGCAGATAGTACACTGACGTCCGTAGCTGCTTTATGCGCAGGACCTTGCACAACTCTTTCATGACCCAGGACATGAAGGGTGTTCCCTGATCGGTCAGGATCTCTTTTGGCAAACCTGTCCTAGAAAAAATGTGCACCAACTCTCGGCAATAGATTTTGAGGAGGAATTTCTTAGGGGTACTGCTTCCGGGTAGCGTAATCTAGTATCACCAAAATATATTGGTGACCCCTAGCTTATTTTACCAGTGGGCCTACCAGATCCATTGCTATCCGCTTGAAGGGGGTCTCTATAATTGGCAGAGGCACTAATGGGCTCCGGAAATGCGACACTGGAGAGGTTAATTGGCAAGTGGGACAGGACTGGCAAAAATCCAATATTTCCCGATGACATCCTGGCCAATAAAATCTTTGTAAGATTCGCTCCCGGGTCTTATCTGCCCCCAAGTGTCCCCCCAACACGTGAGCATGGGCTAGATCCAATACCATCCGTCGGTAGGGCCCTGGTACCAGCAGTTGTTCCACCACCTCCTCTCTCACTTTAGTTACCCGATACAGTAAATCGTTAACCATGGCGAAGTGCGGAAACCTGTGACCTGTCCCTGGTTCTTGGGGAACATCATTTATCACTGTGACATTTTCTAGAGCAGTTTTTAACGTCAGGTCCCTGAGCTGGGTGGTCCCAAAATTTTCCCGGGACACCTCCAGATCAGGGATATTAACTTCTGGGGATGCTTCCTCATTGTCATGGAGGAGTGGATCCGCTGGGCCAACGCAAGTGATGATAGCTAAGCCACGCCAGGGAACGGAATCTATGTAGCCCCCGTTTTCACCAGAGCCCCCCGCAAAGCTGGATGGACTTGCTGCGGCATGAGGCTCCAGTCTTTACCCCTGACGTGACTTGTTTTTGTGAGGCACCGGGGGTACAGCGTGGACAGAAACGTAATCCGGGGGCGTAGCGGGGACAGCAAAGTCAGCAGGCGGCGAGGTTCGTTCAGAGACGGGCAGACGGTCAGGGCAGGGGGCAAACAAAAGGGTCGGAAACGTGAGCAAGCACGGGTACAGGGGAAATCAAACAAATTTCCAAAACTCCAAAACCCCCCAAAAACACCCCAAACGACTGCAGGAAGTGTTGGGGGCGGATACCTTTTAAAATAAAACCCAGCGCCCCCAAGGGACCAATAATGGGGACGCTGGCCCCCCTTTAAAAATAAAGAAGTCGGGGGGCGCGCCTGAGCAGCCCACGCGCACGGGGGCCCGGGAAAACAAGTTCACAGGAGCGTGGACAGAAAGGGACCGGCCCCGGGGGACCGGGGCAGCAGGGGGGAAGGGTCGCGGGGCCGCACTGCCGCGCCATTCCTGCGAGCGGGGTGACGCCGCGGGGGCAGGGGAGCCCGCGACCCCCGTGACAGTAACCCCCCCCCCTTAGGTCTACCCCTTTCTTTTGAAACCTAGGAGGAGGAGGCGACGGGTTGGCCCCGGTTCCCACCCCGCTCCCCCGCCCAAACCCCTTCCTCAATAAGAAAACCGCTTCCCCCCCTCACTGTCTTCTGTGCCACCTCTTGACCTCAAGATGTTGCAGAGTTGGCCACAGGAAAGGGCGAGACGGCCCCCCCGGGGAAGCGTTCATACCCCCGGCTTGGGGGAGAGAGACATGGAAGGAGTTTCGGGAGGGCCAGGGTAGGAGGCAAGCGGAGTTTGTTAGGCACCGGTTTAATCGTTGCAGTCCTCAAAGGGGACCACGTATTTAGGGCCAATTTATAAAAAGGGCACTTAAAACGAAATATTTTGGTGGCCAAAACCCTATCGCCCGGCCAAATAGGGGCGGGGGCCTACGGTACCTGTCAGCCTGACTTTGGTGCGACAAAGCCCGAGCAGGGCCCGTCGCGTGAGTGAAAGAGACCCTTGATGCCCCTTTACTTGGGCTTTCCCACCCGGGGGACATACCAGGGGGCCCCAGGGGAAGGGGCGGGCGGGAAATGTAACCCAAACACGAAAAAAAAGGGGAGGCCCCACAGATCCCAATCTAAAGAGTTAAAAAAACTTGCCCAGGGGAAGAAGATCAAACCCTGGGGGTAGGGCCAAGGCCAGGGGGGGCACCTGAAAGTCGCCCCGGGGGGACAATGTTGGGGGGGAGGCTCAAGGGCCCACCGTACCCGAGGAACAGATAGAACAGCTCTGGGGGTTTTTCTCGGCCGGCCGAAAATGTAAGGGGAAGTAAAAAACGGGCAAAAATATGACCACCTCTTGGGGGGGTTTCAGGCGTTGACCCATAAAGGTACAGAAGGTTCTTTTGGTCTTGAAAAGCAAAGGGTGGGTGACCCCCCTCCGCGATGACCCCATTCTTCTAGAGCCAGCTTTAGGGCCAGAAATTTCACGATCCCCTAGGGTATAGTTTTTTTTCCGGCGGAGAGAATGTTTTGGAAAAAACCACAGGTACGTAGTTTCCAGGGGAGGATCTTGCAGGAGGACAGCACCGCCCCATCGAAGAAGCTCCACTTCCAGAAAAAGGGACAGTTAGGGTTGGGCGAGACGGACGGGGACGAAGCAAATGTCGCTTTTACCCGGGTTTGAAGGCTTTTTGGGGGCCTCGGGGGGCCCAGGATTCGGGTTTGGCATTCCCCCTAGTCGGGGCCACCGGGGAGCCAAAAGGTTAAGAAGTGGGGGATAAATTGCCTTAAAATTAAAACCCCAAAAAACGTTGAAGGGCCCCAAGGGCCCCCACCGGTTGTGGCCACTGAGCCCCGCGAAGTTTGGAGGACCATGGAGCCCCTTACTGAGACATGCCCCTAAAAGGGGTAAGCGGCACTTTTCAAAAAGAGGCACTTTTGGGGTTGGAAAGACTGATGGTGCGGAGTCCCCCTGAGGACCTCCCCCATGGTGACGAATGAGCCCTCGAGATGGGGGGAGAAAATAAATATCGTCCAGTAGACGATTACACAGACATAGAGATTTTCCCCCAAAAACTCATTAAAAAAATTTTAAAAATACTGCCGGGGCGTTCAAAACCGAAAGGAAAAACCAAATATCGAAAAAGGCCGTCCCGGTATTAAAAGGTTTTCCATTCCTCGCCTTCCCAATGCGGGTTTAAAATTTTTGGCCCCGGGGAGATCCAGTTTTTGAAAATATTTTGCCCCCCAGGAGTCCCCAAAAAATTCGGAGATCAAGGGCAAAAGGGGAAAATTTTTTTTTTGGTAATTTAATTTAACCCCGATAGTTGGCAGGGCCGGGGTGACCCTTTTTTCTCCACGAAAAGAAGCCAGCTCCAGCCCAAAGGACTTAGGGTAACCTTTGCGGAGGGTTTTCCTTGAGTATTCAGACTCCCTTAGTCTCCCGGGGGCGGGGAGAGGGTAAATCCGGGCCCCTGGGGGGAGTCAGCCCGGGTTTCAGGCAATGGAAAATCTAAGGCTGTGGAGGAAGCGTTTTACCTGATCTTCCCCAAAAGAATCGCAGAGTCCCCTATGGGGAAAGGTAGACCTGGAGGGGGCTTGGCAGACTTTCGGGAGGTACTTGAGGAGCGGTTTTGGCTTAGACAGGGAACGAGAAGACCCGGAAACCCCAAACGCTGCTTCACCTTGCTCCAATCCAAGTCGGGTATGGGGGCCCGTACCAGGAAGGCCCAAAAGGAATTTTCCGAGGAGGGTCGAGGCGGACCCAAAAAGTTTCAACCTCCTTGTGAAGGGGCCCCCTTTGCAAGAAGAGGGGGCCCACGGAAGGGATCGCTTTCCCTTTAAAGGGTTTTGCCACTGATGAGGAGAAACAAAAGGTTTTTGTAACGGAGTCACGGAAACAAACCTGTCCCCAAATTTGTGGGTTATGAAGTTTCCTTGATCCTGAAAACAATAAAGGTGGGGCCTGAAAGGGGTTTTCCCGGAGAAGCCCAATTAAAACGGGCCGGTCAGAGGGAAGGGCCTTTTTGACACCTAGGGTTGCCTCCCCACGAGCCCCTTGGTGCGGGAAATTTCCCCCGGCGCACCGGACAGTCCCCCAATGAAATGGAGAAAAACCGCCCAATAAAAGCAAAGTTTCAGACGACCTGAGAACGTTCCTCCCCGGAAGGTGGGGGCTCTCACCTCATAGTTTTCCCCTTCAGAGGCCGGGAGGAGGAAGGGGGAACCGTGGAAAGGGGGGCCAAGCGGGGGGAAAACGGCGTGGCGGGAAAAGGGTTTTTCCCCCTTGTAGGGAGAGTCTTTTTTTCCTTTGGCAAGCGAATATCCACTCGGTGGCCAAATGATTAGGCACCCAAGGGGAGCTGGGGAATCCCGAGGGCGACCGTCCTTCTTGCCCCGAGGGCCTTGCCAAAATTCCCCCCAACGCTTTTTTGTTCCAACCTTCCGAAGTGAATCGAAACTGACCAATATACCGACTTTGGGGGTTTGCCCTGACGGAAACCGGGAAAATGCTCGGGAGCCCAAAAAGTACGGCCTGGTTCCCCGAAAGGTGCGGAACCCCCCGGAGGAAGGTTTTTGGGGGTCCGCCCCAAGGTCCCCTTGATCCCATAGTGGCGTACCAAGCCAAGGCTTTCCAACAAAAGGGTGATTATGAAGGCCCCCTTGGGCCCCTCGTAGGGGAATGATGCCCCATCATTTCGAGAGGATGGGCATGGATGAACCCTCTGCATTCTGGGGCTCCTAGTAGCATGAGGGGGGTGGCAGATGCAGAAAGGACCCGGGGCCGAAGCAGTAAGCAATGGATGCCGGAAAAACGGATGCAGGGGCAGGACAGCAGCCGGGGAGGCAGACAGTCCCGGGTTTGCATCGGCCCCCTACCTGGTCGATATTTTACTCTGCTGGGCGACAGCTGTAGTGATTCCCCGGGGTCAGCAGAGGTACCCCGGCGGGAAACTATGGCCAGTCGCACTGTAAGGGGGAGTGGGTCCCTGGGAACCAAGGGTGATAGTTAAGCCACAAGGAACGGTCTAATAGCCCCCCTTTTCACCAGAGCCCGCCCCCAAAGCGGGATGGACTTGCTGCGGATTTAGGCACCCGGGCGTTACCCCTGACTTTACTGCTTTCGATGGCAGCCGGGGGCAGGGTGGACGAAAAGTAATCCGGAGGGGTACGGAACAGGCAAAGCAGGGCAGGCGGGAGAGGTTTTATAGTCGAGACGGGGAAAGTAGGGGAGGGGCAAAAAAGGCAAGGCAGGAAACGGAGAAGCGGATGGTACAGGGGTAATCAAGACTAAACTCCAAAACTCTCAAAACCACCAAGAACACACCAACAGACTGGCAGGAAGTGTTGGGGCGGATCCCTTTAAAATAGAACCAGCGCCCGACAAATGGACCCAATTATCGGGCGGCTGGCCCTTTAAATTTAGAGAAGTCGGTGCGCGCGCGCCTAGAGCAGCGGCCACCCGCACGGCGGCCGGGAGCGGTGTTCACAGGAGCGCGGACGGGTAAGGGTCGCGGCCGGACCGAGACAGCAGGGAAGGTCGCGGGCAGCCGCAGCCGCGCCGGATCCCCTGCGAGCAGGGTGACGGCCGGGGGGGGCAGCGGAGCCCGCGACCCCCGTGACACTCATCTTCATCCCCTGCTAATACCACCAAAGGAAATTCCTGCGGACCCTCATGATACACATCCATTTTTACTTTATTACCCTTCGCAGGTTTATTTTGGCCCTTCTTATGGCCCGGGGTTCATGGCCTTACCCCACAAGTCCCAAAACGCCGGAAAGTCTCTTCCCAGAATTATGGGGTATATCAGATTTTGTACGACCTCCACCGTATGGGACAGGGCATCCTGCTCTGTAGCCACAGTCACCTTTTCCACTGGGTAGTTCTTAGTGTCCCCATGGATACATTTTACCCCAATCCTCTTGCCGGGAACCAGTACATGAGGGAGTGTGGCCCTTAACAGGGTCACCAAACTCCCGGAGTCCAGAAGCCCAGCACACTGCTACCCTATTAACCGTTACCTGGCAGACCTGGGGACCCTCGCCAGGGTGAGGAACGGCACTGTAGGCAGGATAGGCAAACCAGGAACAGCGGCGGCCGACATTGCAGTCCATGGGCTCCGAGGACAGGGGGCAGTGTGCTGCAATGTGACCTGGACCTTGACACCTCCAGCATATCACGGGGCGAGGACTCCTCACTGGACCAGGCTGGGGATCTGCTGGGACTCAGACTCGTCCTTCTGGCAATGGTCTGGGCCACTTACTGGAGCGCCCGGCAACCGACCTACCGGCCACTGGTCGGTCATAGGAGATTTCCACGGATTAGTACCTCTCCACCAGACTCACCAGGTCATCAGCACACTGGGGATCTCCCTGAGCAACCCAGCGTTGTATAGCTCTGGGCGGGGTTTGGATGAACCGGTCCATTACGACTCTCTCCACCATCTGCGTCGGAGTACAGGATTCCGGCTGCAACCACTTTTGCACCAGGTGGAACAAGTCGAACATTTGCAACCTGGGGGGCTTGTCTTGAGCATACTCCCAGTGTTGCACTCCCTGGGCTCTGACAGCCAGATTCACCCCCAGACAGGCGAGGATTTTCAACTTTAGCTTGCTGTAGATTTTTGCCTCTGGCAGGGGAAGATCAAAATAGGCCTTCTGCAATTCGCCAGATAGCTAAGGTGCCAGGCCTTCCGCCCATTGGTCTGTGGGGAGTTTTTCTCTCTCGGCCACTCGCTTAAATATGGTTAGGAAGGCCTCCACATCATCTTCAGGCGTCATCTTTTGTAAACAGCCTAGTCTGCCGGCCCGCTTTAGGGACGACGGCCTGACTTGGGGTGTATCTCGACGTTGCGCTGCCCACTAGGGGGAGCTCAAGGTCAGCCAGATACTGTTCCACTGTTAACCCTTGCCCACACTGGCACAGGGAAACAACAATGCTGCCACCAGTTCGCTCGTTTAGTTATAAGACCGGTCCAGTACCGACTTATACCAGGGTCAGGAACCAACCCTTGGTAGCTATAATACTATAGACCGAGAAATTAGGCCCTGGAGGCCGTTGATCAAGACAGACTAACTCAGATTAAAGTTTATAGATTTAATTAGCCTTGGAGGGCACACTAGACAGATAATATAAACAAGATGGATAATAATATCCAGGTAAGAGAGAGGTGCAAATACAATTATGGATTACAGACAAAAAGCATTAAAAATAAGTCAAGTTCCCCTTTTGTTGCTTGGTGCCCGGCCACACGGGGGCAGATGTGGCCTGGCTGCTGCTGAGATGTTACGGGCCCTGTTTTCTCAGGTACCCCCCCTCCGGGAAAAAAAACAGGAAAAAGCCAAAGCCTGGCCCCGGGCCCTTAAATATCTGGGGTTGGAAAGCCCACTTGGCAGCCCCCTAAAACACCCCTGGGAGGGCAAAATTAAACTCCTCCCACTCAGGTAAAGTTTTTCCCTGATAAAAAACCCAAAAATGGACAAAAAACCCGGGCAGGGCTTTTGGAAAACAAAAACCAGCCGGGGCCCAAACAAACCCGGGCTGGGCCAAACCCGCCCCCGCCTGGATATCAAACCTGCAAAATCTTAAGGACCCTGTGGGCCCGGGTTTTTGGAAAACTCAGTCCCCGGGGGCCCACGGGAAAACCTGGAAATTGGGGGCGGTGGGGGGTGGGGAGTTCTCTGTTATGCGATATAAACCCGCCGGGAAACCTTTTTATGACGATCGCCTAGGGAAACCTATATGAAAAATGGGGAAAACACCCACTGGGTTTGATTGATTGAAGTCTTTGAAAGCTTGGACAGAAATTTGTTCAGTGCTAAGTAATTAAAGGGGTTTTTTCCCTTTGGGTTTTTGACCCCCATCTGGGGGCGACTTCCAACAGAAAGGCTTTTAAACATTTGGGTTTTTTCATTACTGTGTAAATTGGGGGCTTTTTCCTGGGGTTTGGGGAAGGCCTTTTATCTTACAGTTTACAAAATTTGGGGGATGCAAAAATTTAAAATTTTTCCCTCAAAAACTCCTCTTTTCCCCGATTTTGGGCACTCTGGCTTTTCATCTGCTGGTTCCTCCTTCCTTGGACAGTTTCTGCCACCCGCCCCCCTTTTTGGAGGGACCAAAGCCGTTTGGGTCCTCCCCTTTGGGCCTGTAGGGCCTTTTGTGGGGTGCCCCTGCTGCCCCCGCTGATCTGCGGGTTTGGCTGGAGATTACCCTTGCCCCCAGTTTTTGATGAGCCATCCATGCGGGACGAAATTTTTGCACGGCTGCCCCCAGCTTTAACCCGGGTCATGCAGTTTTTAATTTCCCCCTCTTTGACTCTTCAAGGAGCGCGTGACTCCCCGAAATCCTCCACCACTTTTTGGGGTAAAGTTTCCGTAAACGGGGAACCCCACCAAAAAAATGCGTTCTTTTTAACGGGTTTTTTTTTAAAAAGGGAAAAGTCCAGAACATAAACATCTTTTTCTTCGGCAATGCATAAAATGAACTTAAACGGGAACCTTGCTTCAGGCAGTAACGTAAACATAACCGGGTTCACTCACCATAACAAACAGTACAGCATGTACGCGGGATAAGTCCAGTTTTTCCTCGGGGACCTTTACACAATAAACCTTCCTCCCCAAAACTCTAGCCTTGTGGGGCGTACCACACCCAGGACACCTGACCCCTTTTTTTTTAAGGCCAGGGAAACCCCGGGATGGATTTTGGGGGAGCACTCAAGACGCCCCCAGTAAAGCCAAAAACCCGGAATCACTCCCATAAAAGCAGTGATTATTTTTTTTTAAGTATTTTAAAGCACCAATTTGATTCCAGGGGCGGGTACTTTCGGGGGGTTTTACTACATAACAAAAGGGTAAAACAGTACAATGATAAGGGGATTTAATCCCAAATTTTGTACGACAGGGAGAGAGGACCCAACCCGGAGGGTTTAAAAATTTCTCCGGGGAGGGGAAAAAAAGGGGGGGAACAGGAAAGTATTGAAGCAAGGTTGTGGGTTGGGTTTTTGGGAAAGCCTGAAGAAATGGGTTTTCGGGTTTGCTTTTAAAGGGCTGGTGAAATTGGGGGGGTTTTCCTGATGGGGTTGGGGAGTAAAGTTCCAGAGTTTTGGGTGAAGCTGGGGAATTCTTGGAGAGGTTTGTGGGAGCGAAAAGGGGAGGGGGAGCAAGGAGAAGGCCTAAGGGGAGCGGAGATTGCGTGAGGGGAGATTTTTGGGAAAATTGGGGCCCAAATTTTGGGGGAAGGGGAGGGGTCATGGGACCCCTTGTGGGTTTTCAGGGTTTTTATTGGCTTGAAATAAATTCGTTTTGGGAAATTTGGGGAAGCCAGTGAAGGGGGATTGGCAAAAGGGGAGAGGCAGATTTTTTAGGGGGTGAGAGGGTGGAAAAAGACGGGCAGCAAGTTAAGGAGGGAAATTGGGGGGAGCGAGGGTCCCTAGCGGGGGGGCCACAGAGAAGGATGGGGCAGTATTTTAGGCGGGAGAGGAAAAGGGGGCATGGACCAGCATTTTTGAAAGGGGTCATAGTTGGAATGGGGGGGGATGCGAGAGTTTGTTTTTCAGGGGGGAGGGGGCAGCAAGGGGTTTGGGGGTTTTGGGAATGTGTTTTTTGGGAAAATAGAGGGGGGGTCTAGGTTTCCCCCCAAAGGGGCGGGATTTTGGGGAACAGGTGAAGTGAAAAGGGGCCTTTTGACTGGGGATAGAGAGATCGGGGGGCAGGGGGGGTTTTTAAAAACCGGGGAAAATGAGGATTTTGTTTTCTCCACATTTATTTTTGGAGACGGGAGGAGGGGGAAAGGGGAAATGGACATAGCATTCTGGGACCCGGGGAGAGTAGAAAAGTGAAATCTGGGCCGGAGTGTGATAAAAAATTAAACAAGATTTTTGCCCCAAAAGGTTTTTCCCCAGACCTATTTATCGGGCCTCACTCCACCGCAGCCCAAAAGGTGCGGTGGCACATTCGGCCCTCAATGAAAAGGGCCTTTTGCTTTTTTTCCAAATCCCCTTCCCCCCCCCCTCCCCAAAGCGGGGGGCTGGGCCCCTTTCACCCCAACGGGGACGGAAAACCAGGGGTTTTATCATTTAAAAAAAATTTTCTTAAAAATTTCCCCCAGTTGGAAGTTCGGGCTATGAAGTCTAAAAACCCGGTGTGATGTTGGATTGAAGGATGGGGAGAGGGGTCCCCTGAAGGTAATTTTTTGAGACCCTCCTTTGCAAAGGATTTTTGGGTCCCCCCAGTGGAAAGGGGGATTTTTGGGGCCCCACCATTTTTGGGGAAATTGGAATATTCTTGGGGCCCACATTTGGGATGTTTCCTGGGGCCACCAGTGGCTTTGGGTTTCTTGGGGCCCAAAATGAAGCTTTTTCTTGGGACCCCCCGGGGGTTTGGGAAATTTGGGTTTTTTTTTTTGGGGCCCCCCTAAGGGGGCCGGGTTATTTTTTTAAAAATTTTCTTGGGGCCACCGGGGTGGGGAAAGTTGACTTTCCCCTTTGGGGATTGCCAGTGGGGGTTTTTTTTTTTTGGGGGGGGGCCATCAGGGGGTTGATTTTTGGGGGCCCACCAGTTTTTTTGGGTTTTTTGGGGCCCCCCATTTTGGCTTATTCTTGGGTCTACTAGTTGAGATGATTTTTGGGGAAAAAAATTGAATTTGGGTTTTTTTTGGGGGTCCACTGTGGGTTTTTTGGGGGGCCCCACCATTTAAATTTAAATTTTTTGGGTGGCTCCCCATTGCTTTAGTTTTTTTTGTAGTGCACCGTGGTGCTGTTTTTTGGGGGCCCCCATAAATTAAATGATTCTTGCGAAAAACCATCGGGTTTTTGATTCTTGGGGCCCATCAGGGGAGATGATTCTTGTGCCCACCAGGGGAAAGGGATTCTTGGGGCCAACCGGTCGAGTTCCTTATTGTGGCCCCACTATTTGCGGGCCCAAACTTTTCCTTTGGGGTCACATTTTGAAGTTGCCCAGGATCCCAAAAAGAAAGGGGCCCCCAGATGTTAATTTTTTTTCCCTGGGTCAGCCGTTTTTTTAAAAATTGTTTGTATGTTCTTGGGAAATGTGAAATTTAGTTAAAAACCAGGGTTTGGGAAAGGGCTCCCTGCCCGCCAAAAAGTCTTGTGGGCTGCCTACAAGAAAATCAGAGGGGTTTTTTTCCCCCTTTGACATAGGCAAAAGGGTTTGGGGTGTGTTTGGTTTTGGGGAAAAAAGCATTTTCTCATGCGGTGCCCCAATTTTTGGGGCCCATGGCTAGGGGTTTTTCCCTTTTGTGTGACTTCATTTATTTGGGCAGGGTCCACTGTACTTTTATGCCTAGGAGCCTGTAATGCTGTCAAGATCGCCCTGCCCCAATGGCGTTGATTCTTGAGGCCAACCAGTGGAGTGATTATTGGGGCTGATCAATAAAGGTGATTCGGGGGGCTCACCAGTGAAGGTGATTCTTGGGGTCCACGAAGGAGTTGATTGTTGGGGGGTCCCCCCTTTGAATTTTTCCCCCCTTGTGGCCACCATGGAGTTGCCCTTTTGTCCCAACCATTGAAGGTGTTTTCCTTGGGCCCCACAAAGGAGTTGATCTTGGGGCCACCAGGGAGTTGATTTTTGGGGGTCCCACTTTTGGGAGTAGTTTTTTTTGGGGCCCCTTTCAGTAATTTTGAAAAGTTGGGGCCCCCCCAGCCCGATTTGTTTCTTAGGCCCACCAGTAGACTTAAAAACCCCCCCCCCAAACCCCAAATTTTTTGGGGAATTTAAAATTCTTGTTTTCCCACCAGTCCCGGGTCATTTTTTGGGTCCCTCAGGGGGATTTTATTCTTGGGGGGCCCCCCAAATTTTAGTTGATTCTTGGGCCCACCAGTGGATTTTATTCTTGGGGCCCACCATTGGAGTTTTTCGGGGGGCCCCAAACCAGTGGAGTTGATTCTTGGGGCCCCCCAGTGGAGTTAATTCTTGGGCCCACCAGTGGAGTTGATTCATGGGCCCACCAGCGGAGTTGATTCTTGGGGCCCACCAGTGAGATGATTCTGCGCCCACCAGTGGAATTATTCTGGTGGCCCACCAGTAGAGGTTGATTCTTGGAGCCCACCAGTGGAGCTGATTTTTGGGGGGGCCCACCAAGTGAGTTGATTCTTGTGGGCCCACCAGTGGAGCAAATTCTTGGGGCCACCAGTGGAGATGATTCTGTTGGGGGCCCACCAGTGGAGTTGATCTTGGGGCCCACCAGGGAGAATGATTCTTGGGGCCCACCAGTGGAGTGATACTTGGCCCACCAGTGGAGATGATTCTTGGGCCCACCAGTGGATGTGATTCTTGGGTCCCACCACTGGAGTTGATTCTTGGAGCCCACCAATGGAGTTGATTCTTGGGGCCCACGAATGGAGTTGATTCCAGGACCCACCAGTGAAGTTGATTCCTGGAGCCACCAGTGGAGTTGATTCTTGGAGCCCACCAATGGAGTTGATTCTTGGGGCCCACCAGTGGAGTAGATTCTTAGGGCCCACCAGTGGACTTGATTCCTAGGTGATTCTTGGGACCCACCCTAAATGTCCCTTGCTCTCTGAATAGCAGGCCAAGGCCCACCATGTCCTGGGGCCCCTTATTTCCCCTTCTTCTCTGTAGCGCAGCCTGAGCCTGTGTAGAGTTACCTAAGGCCGTCTGTCCAGATATAACACACAGATTCTGGAAGAGCTAAAACCTGAACTTCAGAAGTGTTTCTTGTCGGCTGAATAATGATGATGTACAGACAAGCTGTTTATCTATCACTTTCTTCAAGTGGCACAAATTCTCCTGAGGAGAGCTTCAAAATGAGGGATTCTGGACAATTGTGTGATAATGGACAAACTCCTTTCATGGGTGAATGTCTCCAGCAGCAGATTGTGACGTGAAGGGTGAACACAGGTTAGGTCTCTATACGATACCAATAATGGAGATCAGGATGTGGCGGTGCGGTCACCGACTGCTCCTCTCCATCCTACACATCAGGTCTTTTCTCCATTCTCCTCATTTAGAAGAGTCTCCTTGGTGATAAAAGGGGGAAGGAGAAGTCAACTTCTCAAGACCACGAGAGACTTAAACTCCGGTGACCTGCAGAAATCTGCACATTAACGAGAAAGATGAGAAATATTTCATGTATTCATTTATATACAATGTGTCGCTCTAGGTTTGTGAGGAAATACTTTATTATTTATCACGGCAATTACTGCTGATTCTAGAAAGTTCTAATAACAGATGTGTAACTACTATCAATAATGAGAAAAGTAGCAATAAAATAAATATTACTACTACAAATATCATTATAATTATTATTAATAGTAATAATAATAACAATGGAAAGAGTAATAACAAAATAAATATTAATACTACAAATAATACTATTAATACTACTTATAATACTCCATACTAGAAATTGTATTATTTTATTTTTTTATTATTATTATTATTATTATTATTATTATTATTATTATTATTATTATTATAAAAAAGTGCTAACAAATGTTTCTACTATAAATAATGATATTACTACTAATAATAGAAAGAGTAACAACAACACATATTAATACTACAAATATTAGTACCACTGCTAAGAGAAAGCAATAATACCATAAATATTACTACTAAAATATATTATTATTAATTTATTATTATTGTATTTATATTAATAATAATATCATAAATGTTACTACTATAAATAATAATATTACTACTAATAATAGAACGAGTAAAAATAACAGAAACATTAATACTACATAGAATACTATCAATACAACTAAAAAGAAGAGAATGCAATAATATCATAAATATTACTACAATAAATAATAATAATAACGGAAAGAGTAACAACACAAATATTACTACTATAAACTACTACTAATAAAATAAAGTAATAATAACAGAAATTTTACTGCCTTAAACAATTATATTTTTAGTACTTCTAATAATAGAAGTTACAATATCATAAATATAAATAATACTATTGATACCCATAGTAATAGTTAAAAGAGTAATAACACCATAAATATTACAAATAATTACAATAGAAAGCAATAATAACATCAATGATGTTACTATAAATAATAATACTACTTATAATAATAGAAAGAGTAATAAAAACAAAAAACAAAACTATTAATACTACTAATGAGAAGAGAATGTAAAAATACCATAAATATTACTACTATCAGTAAAAATGCTATTACGAATAATAGAAAGTTTAACCAATATTATTACCACTAATAGTAATTACAGTATATAAAGAAAATTAATTAAAGTAATAATAACATGAAAATATAGTAATTACTACAAATATTGATACTATTATTGCTACTAATAATATAAAGAGTAATAATAACAAATATTGCTACTATAAATGATGCTACTAATACTAGAAATAATGTAGTAATAAAAGCTTACATGTTACTACATGTTACCACGTGTTCATGTTTCTGCCAGACGGTTTTCTACACCGTCGCCTGTCCAAAAAGCTTAGAGCATGTTCATTCTTCCTACCGGTTTTCTGGCAGAACATGAACATGTGGGTGGTTGCGGGGCACGGCTGAATCCAAAAACAGCGGACAGAACCGTCCCTCAAAACCACGGAAAAGATGTCAAAACACCGGCTGGATTCTTTCATCAGAATCCGGCCGGTATGTGCTAACTGCCGTGTGGACGCCTCCTGTAACTGTAAGTTAGGGTTTCCTTTAACTGGTTTTGAAAGGATTAATTTACCCGTTTCCCGCGCTTCGAGCCCCGATGTCCCTTCAATGTCTTTTCCATTGGATCTCACTTCCATTTGAGGGCCCCACACGTAACCCTAATGTGACATTGAACTGGAAGTGAAGTCACACGGAGCTGATGTCAGAGCACCAGAACCGCTGGACCGGCAGGAACAGGTAAGTTAATCCATTCAAAATCTGTAAAAAACAAAGAAATAAACCCCTCATATCGGGTGACAGTCAGGGTTAGGGCTAAGAATTAGGGTTAGAGTAAAAAAAAAATCTGATTCAGGATATCCAGAACCCAAATTTGATTTGGTGAAACCAGTGTCTGTCACGGCAGCGCTTAGCACGGTCAGCGAACTCCGACCTACTCGCCACGTTCATCGTGCGGCTATTCCCTGCCATCTCGCTGAAGCTGCTGCCACCATGCTGCAAACACTTCCAGCTCTGCTACACCTTGGCTGTTGCTGGATAGTCCCTGTAACACTTCAACCAGATTTTTTTTGCAGCAAAGCAAACTCACAGGAAAATGCAATAGTCAAAATGTTTTTTTGGGGAGAGATGGATCCTTGAGACCAGGGATTTGGATGAGTTGGGACACCAAGCAAGAATCCAGACTTGTGCCAGGAGGAACGCCAAGAACTGCTGACACCCCGGAGGACCCCAACAGAATCCAACTTTGGGGGAGAAAGCCAGAGGAACTGCTGACGGACATGGGACAGACACCAGACAGACACCAGACAGACACCAGACAGACACCAGACAGGGCAAGGATACAGACCAGGAACACAGATGGCCAAAGACCCCAAGCAAGACAGCAGAGGCTGGTTTTTTTAAGCCCGACGACAGGGATTTGGCATCTCTGCAAAAAATGCTGCAATCAAGTCTTAACTGAAGCACACGACGCTTGAACAGCTATAGAAAACAGTCCCAGGGTCAAAGGCTTTTTGGCAGGGTGCGGCGGATCAAAACAATCACCGGGCGGGGGGGCGCGTCCAAACCTCTCAGATATTTAACCCCTGGTGTTGCATGTCTATTTTCACAGCCAATCCCCTGCCGCTGGGTATATTAGGCGCCTGCTCCCTCCAGGTCTTGCCTGAGCTTAGGTTTTGGTGTCCACATGCAGGGCCGCCAACAGAAATTTCAGGGCCCCAAAAACAGTAAGCCCCGGGCCCCCCCCCCTCAAAACCCCCGCCCATAGCAACCCCTTTGCCCCGCCCAGCAACCCGTCGCCCCGCCCCCAGAAAAAAAAAAAAAAACGGCCTATAGGACATAAATGCCCCATTTTACCACATAAAAGTGTGAAAAAAACTGTATTGGTAGTAAAATAGCAAGGTGTCACTATCTGTCGTCTCACATATAAAGAACAGGCTAAGTAGCTCCATCCTTTCCCCCCCCAAACCCACATACAATAACCCCCAACGGCCCACATAAAATACCCCATCCCCGTTTCCTTGGGCACGCACCTCACCACCTTCTAATATAACACCCCAAGAAGAAAGTGTAATCCTATCACAGGTCAGGGGTTCCCTCTTTTTCAATCAGGACACTGTATGGCCACTATACCTTGGCCGATAAACCTACAACAACGCCATATAAGACCACATAGAGGGGCAGACACCCCTTATAACCCACAACACCACCATATAGAGACCACATAGGGTGACACCCCCCAGGTATAACCAACACCACCCTATAGAGACCACATAGAGGTCAGAACCCACCCGGTATAACCTACAAACCGCCAAATTTGAACCACTAGGGTAACAAACCCTGGGGGTTAACCACAACTCGCCATATAGAGACCACAGAGTGTCAGACCCACTCAGGTATAACCTACCAACCTCCAACAGTGACCCATAGAGGTCAGACACCACTCGGTATAACCTACAACCCTCCTACAGTGACCCCAAATTTAAAGGGCAGACCCATCAGGTATAAACCCACAACCCCCATATAGAACCACAAGAGGTCAGCACCAGCTCAGGTATAACCACAACACCCCCATATAGAGACCATAAAGGTCAACACCCTCAATAGAACCTACAAAATCCCATATAGAGACCACATAAAGGTTTTAACACCAGTTCAGGAATAAACCTACAACCCGCCAATAGAGACCACATAGAGGGCCCACCCAGCCGGGGATAACCTACAACACTACCATTAGAAACCCCATAGAGGTCAGCACCGTCAGGGTAAACCCAAACACCTCATATAGGACCACATAAAAGGGCAGACACCAGCTCAGATAACCACAACACCCCCATACAGTACCACATAGAGGTCAACCCCACCAGGTTAACCTCAACACCCCAAACAGTACCACATAGAGGTCAGACCCAGCTCAGGATAACCTACAACACCACCATATAGAACCACATAGAGGTCAGCACCCTCAGGGATAAACCCCACCAAAAACCCCCATATAGAGACCACAAAAGGGCAGACACCAGCCAGATAGAAATAAACATCGCCTAAAACCCCATAAAGGGGAGACACCAGTTCCGGAATAACCCAAACACCGCCATATAGAGACCACATAGGGTCACACACCAGTCAGGTAAACCTACAAAAACCCCATATAGAGACCCCTAGAGGTCAGACACCAGCTCAGGAATACCCACAACACCGCCATTTAAAAAACCCCAAAAGGTCCCGCCCCCGGTTAGGAATAACCTACAACGCCGCCATATTTGAACCTAAAGGGAGACACCACCAGGGATAACCCACAACACTGCCCTATAGAGACCCAAAGAGGGCAGACACCCCTCAGGAATTTAAACCCACAAAACCCCCCAATAAGAGACCACATAGAGGGCAGACACCCGCTCAGGTATACCCACAACACTGCCATATAGAACCACATAGAGGTCGCACCACTCAGGTAAAACCTACAACACCACAAACAAGGCCACATAGAGGTCAGACAATTCCCGGGAAAACCACAACATGCCATATGAACCCAATTCAACACCTTTTTGGGATAACCTACAACACCACTAAAAAAGGCCCCCATAGAGGTCAACACCAGCTCAGGTATAACTACAACCCACCATATAGAGACCACATAGAGGTCAGACACCCGCTCAGGTATAACCTACAACAACCCCATACAGGACCCATAGGGTCAGGCACCAGCTCGGTTTTAAAACCACAACACCTCCATACAGTGACCAATAGAGGTCAAAAACCACTCGGTTAAAACCTACAAAACTGCATATAGGAAACCCCATAGAGGCGACACCAAACCCGGTATAACCTACAACACCGCCATTAGAAACCACACAAAGGTCAACACCAGCTCAAAAAGAACCTACAAAATCTCCATTAGAGACCCATTAAGGTCAAACACCCCGTTCGGTATAAAAACCACAAACCGCCATATAGGACCCAAAAAGGGCAGACACCACTCAGGTATAACCTCAAACCGCCAATAGGACCACATAGAGGTCAGACACCAGCCAGGTATAACCACAACACTGCCAGAGAGCCAATAAGGTCAGACACCAGCTCAGGGATAACCACAAAACTGCCATATAGGACAAAAAAGAGTCAGACCCAGTCAGTAAACCTACAAAACCACCATTAGAACCACATAAGGTCAACACCACTCAGGAATAACCCCAAACCCCCATATAGAGACCACATAGAGTCAACCCAGCTCAGGTCACATCCATTCAGTAATATAGCCACTGATCCAAAATAGGGGTAAAATAACCCCTGAAAACAGGGACTCACCAGAACTCTAATCTGGTCGTTCTTTCTTTTGAGCTTCTTAATTCCCTTTTCTCTGCATTTTCCCTTTCCCCAAACCCCCATGAGGCTTTTCCGCCCCAAACCATCCCCGCAAAATACACACAAATATCTTAAAAATCCCAATGCTCCTTTTTCCACATCTCTTCCCTTTTTCCCACCTCTGTACAAATTTCCGGGGTGGAGAGCGGGGTACAAGCCATAACTTAGGGGCCCTAGTATCCAAAGGGTTGGAGGGGGGAAAGAGGCCCAAGAATAGTTACCCCATTTGGTAGGAAACCCCCCGTGGAAAAGTTGGTAGGCAGCCCCGGGTATTTTTGGGTGGGTACCTGCCTTAGGTAAATACCCCCCAGGTAGATAAGCAGACCCCAGTTACAATTTTATGGCACAGAAAGTTGGTGGACCCCTTTTAGGTAAGGGGTTCCCCCCCAGTTAGGTAAAAAAGAAAATTAGGCTTCCTTAAAATAACTTGGGGAAAACTAAGATAGTTCACAAAAAGGGCTTCATTAAATAAAAATAACAGTGGCACCTAAAGAAAAGAAAAACCCCAAGGAATTGGGGAATTTGGAAATCCAATTACTCCTAAAGGAAAATAAAAAAAGGGCCTTTTCTAAAGTTTATTTTTCAAAGTTTTTTAGATGTCAACCTAAATTAATTTTAAGCTTTTGGGGAAGGCGGGGCCTTTGGGGTGTGCATCGGCCTCTTTTAAATGTGCAGGTAAATTAATAGCAGGTTTTACCGGGGAAGTGGCAGCTGAATGGACTCCTGAAGGTAACAGCTTGAGGGATCACCGTTGGACCCCTTGATTTTTGGGGGGGTGAGTTTTAAAACATCTTTGTCATACCCTGTAAAACAGAGCCCGTTTTTTAAAACCCTTAGTTTTAATGCACCTATTTTAAAATACCTTTTGGGTTTTACTTATTTTTAGTGGCCCTGTATTTTATTAGTGCCCCCCAGTTAGTTGGCGTAGGTAGTGGTTTCTCCCGTTTAGGTAAGTGTAGGTAGTTAGAGCCCCCTTTTTATAGTAAACAGTTAGGACCCCCTTTTAGGTGGGTATACAGGAGTTAGGGCCCCTGAAGTAGTATCAGGCAGTTTAAGGCCCCTTGGGTTTTTTTCAACTTAGGGTTTTGAAAGTGTTTTATGAAAAAAGGGGCCCCCTAGATGGGGCAGGCTTAGGGGTTTCCCCTTGGGTGGGAATACGTGGTTTAGGGGGCCTCGGAAAGCTAGGTGAGGAATCGGGGCCCCTTAGTAGTTGCAGGAAATTTTGGGGGGCCCCTTTAGTAGTGGCAGGGGCCCCTTATTTTAGGTGTCGGGCCCCTGTAAGTTAGGTACCGGGCCCCCTTAGAGTTTGGGTACCAGGGCCCCTGTAGGTTAGGAGTCAGGGCCCCGAGGTTAAAGTACCGGCCCCTGTAGGGGTTTAGGTAGCCAGGGCCCCTGTAGGTTTGGAAAACCGGGGGCCCCTTAAAAAGGGTTTAGGTACCAGGGCCCTGTGGTTGGGAAGTCAGGGCCCTGTAGGGTTTAGGTTCAGGGCCCCTTAGGGTTTAGGTAGCCGGGGGCCCCTGTAGGTTAGGAGTAGGGGCCCGTGGATTGGGAAAGCCGGGCCCCTGTAGGGTTTGGTACCCAGGGCCCCTGTAGATTGGGGAGCGGGGCCCTAAGGGTTTATAGCCCAGGGCCCCCTGTAGGTTAGGTAGCAGGCCCCTGTAGGTTTTTAGCCAGGGCCCCCTTGGGGTTAGGTACCAGGGCCCCTGTAGGTTAGGTAGTCGGGGCCCCTTGGGATTAAAAGTGCCGGGGCCCCCGTGGGGGTTTAGTACCGGGCCCCTGTAGGTTTTTAGGTACCCCGGGCCCCTGAGGGTTTAGGTATAGGCCCCTGGGGGTTTTGGGTAGCAGGGCCCCTGTAGGTTGGGTAGCAGGGCCCTTGGGGTTTGGTAGTCAGGGCCCTTTAAAGGGTTTTAGGTAGCCGGGCCCCTTTTTTAGGGGGG
>JAODAL010033796.1:0-45102 GCA_025379985.1 Phyllomedusa bahiana | reverse complement strand
TGCCCCGCACCCCGGTCACCCACAGAGTACACAGCGGAGCTACACACTGCCCGCACCCCGGTCACCCACAGAGTACACAGCGGAGCTACACACTGCCCGCACCCCGGTCACCCACAGAGTACACAGGCTACACCCCCTCCCCGCCCCCTCAACGGACCCACCAATGCCCCCCCGGTCACCCACGGGATTTACACAGGGGGAAAGAAACCCCACGGGCCCGACCCCGGACCCACAAGTAAACAGGCAGCTACCCCACTGCCCGCCCCCGGTCCCCACAATTTTAACGCAGCTACAAAATCCCCGGGGCCCCCCCCGGGGTAAACCCACAACATGGGCCGCCATCAGAAATTTGGGGGCCCCGTAAAAGCTGAAGCTTTGGGGCCCCCCCCCTTCCCAACCCCGCCCCTTTTGCTGCCCCGCCCCCACCACAAACCCCTTTTAACCCGAAAGAAAGTTTTTTCCTGTGAAAAAAAGGGGGAAAAAAAAAAAATTGCCCCAATTGTTTTTTAAATTTGGGTTTTTTTTGGGTTTTAATAAAAAATTTAAAAATTTTTTATTGTATTTTGGGGTCGGGTATGTATACAGGAGCCAGAAAATTACCCCCCAATGATCACCACGTGTAAACCCACTGTTACGGGACCAAACCGGTATACCAAACCAAAAAATACCAATGGGAAAAAATTTCAAAAAAAAAAATTTAACCCCCCCAAACAAAATCAGGGCCCTTATGGTAAACTAATCCCACTGAAAAATTTTACTGTTTAAAAACCAGTGTACCAAAAAAAAAATATCACCCAAGTAAAAACAAAAATGCAAAAAAAAAAAATTTTTTTACCCCCCCCAATCACCCAAAAACATATCTCCCCCATAAAGAAACTAAAATAAAAACCCGCCCTACTTTTAAAGTGAATATAAACCATTACCCCAAGAAAAAATTTTAACTGCCATACAGTGCCCAATTAGGGGGTAGATACATGGTACACGTGCAGTTACTTTAATTTGACCCCACCTAAAGTTTTTTTGATGTGCCCGTTCATTTTCTTTTTTTTTCCCCCATTTGCCCGGAACAGTGAAAAACCATCCGTCCCGGCCCACTTGTCCCTGAAAAAATTCACAAACAAAAACACCGGGAACTTCCTCATTTTTCTATCCCCTTTCCCCCACCTGTGCCCCCACCCAAATGTAAAAATTTCCCCAATAAAATGGGTGCCCCAAATGGTAAAAAATTACACCCCTAGTGCCCAAGTAGTTAGATATAAAAGGCTTCTTGTAGAAGTATTTCTTTTAAGACCCTAGAAATTTTAAATGGGGAATTTTAAGGGCCCCTCTTGAGGTAGGTATAAAAAGGGCCCCAAAGGGTAGGGGGCCCCCATTGGTAGTTAAGAGTCCCCCATTTAAAGTGGGGGGTGATAGGGGCCCTCCAGAGGGTCGGTGGGATAGGTATGGGCTCCCCGTATTTTGGGTTGGGAAACCCCCGGGAAGGTTTGGTAGTTTGGGCTGGCCCACAGTAGATGGGTTTAGTGGGGCCCCCCACATCAAAGGGGAAAACCCTTTTCAAGGTGCCCCACAAGGGGCCCAAAAACACTTTTCGGGGCTCTTAAAAAAGGGGCCAAAAATTTAAAAAAAAACACCCTGACCCCAAAAAAGGGGGGCCCCAAACATTTTTTGGACCACAAAAAGGGGAACCCCAAACCCTTTAGGGCCCCGCAAGATCCCCCACACCTTTGGGGCCCCCCCGCAAATCCCCCCAAAAACCTTAGGGCCCCCCCAAATTTTCCCCCCCACACCTTTGGGGGCCCCCCAAAGATGCCCCACCCCTTTGGGGCCCCCCCAAGATGCCCCCCCAAAACCCTTTGGGCCCCCCCCAAAGAGGGCCCCACCCCCTTTTGGGGCCCCCCCCCTTTGGGGCCCCCCCCAAAGATCCCCCACACCTTTGGGGCCCCCCCAAATGCCCCAAAACCTTTAGGGCCCCCCCAAGAGGGGCCCCACACCTTTGGGGCCCCCCCCCCAAGTTGCCCCACACCTTTGGGGCCCCCCCAAAAGGCTCCACACTTTTAGGACCACACGGGGACCCCACACCTTTAGGGTACGCAAGTTTCCCCCACATTTTTAAAGGGGCCCCCAAAATGCTCCACCCTTTAGGGCCCCGGGCAAGATCCCCACCCTTTAGGGCCCCGCAAGATCCCCACACCTTTGGGGCCCCCCGAAAGATGCCCACCCTTTTGGGGGCCCCCCCAAGTTTGGGGCCCCACCCCTTTTGGGGCCCCCCCCAAGATCCCCCAAACCCCTTTAGGGCGGGGCCGCCAAAAGGCAGTACTACCGGTACGGGCTGTAGGGGCCCGGGGGAAAACTAAAAAAAGGGGGGCCCAGTGAAAGCAGGCCCCCTTGTTTCACGGACGGCTGGGCTGTACTGGGGGGGGAAAAACCAGGGGGGGGCGGCCCCTGGGGGAGGGGGGGGCCCCCACAGTTTTAGAGGCCCCAAAAGGGGGCCGGGGGTTTGTTGGGGGAGGAGCGGTCCGGCCCGCAAAAGAACGAGGAGGGGCGCGGCCCACTGTTGGAGGAGGGGCCCGGACCGCAAAAGTACAGGTTTTGGCGCGGCCCGCAAAAAATGAGGAGGGGGCCGCGGAGGAAAAAGGAGGGGTTTACCCCTGTGGCAGGGGGGCCCCGGGCCCCAGAAAGCAGTTCCACTAAAAAGCTTTTAAAATAGAAAAAAAGGGTTGTTTTTTAATTTCTTACTTTAGTACAGGGGCCCCTGACAGGACAGGGAACCCCAAACCCCCTCTCTCCATGTCCCCGGGACCCGGGGGGATGCTATTAAATTTTGTGACAAAATTTAAAACCCGTTTAAGCCCCCCTTCCCCTGTTTAAAAAATGTGTAGACATCCCGGCCGGTGCCCCCCAATGGAGAGAGGGGGGCTTCGGTTTTCCCGTCCTGTCAGGGTCCTGTAATGAAGTAAGTTTAAATTTAAAAGAACAAACCTTTTTCTATGTAAAAGCATTTAGCTTTTCACTGCATCGAGGGCCGGGGCCCCCCTCCCACAGGTGAAAACCCCCCTCGTTTTTCCCCCGACGGAACCCCCCTCATTCTTCCGCACGGCCCCTCCACCCCCCTGTAGACCCTTTTTAAATTTTGCTTTTGTTTGGGGGCCCTCTTGGGGACCAAAAGGGGGGGCATCTTGGTGCCCTAAAAGTGTGGAGCTCTTTGGGGACCCTAAAGGTGTGGGGCAATTTTGGGGGGGGCCCAAAAGGGGTTTGGGGGGCATTTTGGGGGAGCCCTAAGGTGGGGGCATCTTGGGGGAGCCCAAAAGGGTGTGGGGCATCGGGGGGGCCCAAAAGGCGGGGCCCCAAACGAAATTCAGGGCCCCATACACTATGCACCTGCCCCCCCGCCCCCCCGTTAAACCCCGCCCCCTGAAAAACCCCGGTCGCCCCGCCCCCAGGAAAAAAAAAAAAAAAAAGCTGGCCTCTGGGACAAAAATGCCCCATTTTACCACATAATAAGTAATGCAAAAAAGGGAATTGTATGGTTAGTACAATAAATGAGTCACATATCTGCCCCTGTCTCAATATCAAAACACAGGCTAAGTACTCCATCCATATCCCCCTCCACCCACATACAATTCCCCCCCACCCACATACAATATCCCCCTCCACCCACATACAATATCCCCCTCCACCCACAAACAAAAAACCCCCCCCCCCACAAACAAACCCCCACCCCACCCCAACAATATCCCCTCCACCACCCCCATCAAACCCCCCCAAATACAATACCCCTCCACCCCCCCCACATAAAAAATCCCCCCTCCACCCCCCCATAATATCCCCCTCCACCCCCCACATACAATATCCCCCTCCACCCCCCCCATACAATATCCCCCCCACCCCCCACATACAATATCCCCCTCCCCCCCCCACATACAATATCCCCCTCCCCCCCCCACATACAATAGCCCCCTCCCCCCCCCAACATTTCCCCCTCCACCCCCACATACAATATCCCCCTCCACCCCCCACATACAATATCCCCCTCCACCCCCCACATACAATATCCCCCTCCACCCACATACAATATCCCCCTCCACCCCCCACATACAATATCCCCCTCCACCCCCCCACAACAAATCCCCCTCCACCCCCCCACATACAATATCACACCCCCCCCCCCCACATAAACAACCCCCACCCCCCCCCCACAATATCCCCCCCCACCCCCCCACATACAATATCCCCCTCCACCCCCCCCACATACAATATCCCCCCCCCCACCCACTTTCAATACCCCCCTCCACCACCCACAACAATATCCCCCTCCCCCACCCACATACAATATCCCCCTCCACCACCCACATACAATATCCCCCTCCCCCCACCCACAACAATATCCCCCTCCACCACCCACATACAAATTCCCCCCACACCCCCCCCATACAATATCCCCCCCCACCCCCCACATACAATATCCCCCTCCACCAGCCTCTTTCAATATCCAACTCCACCAGCCCAGTTACAATATCCCACCCCCACCAGCCACATACAATATCCCCCCCCACCACCCCATACAAATCCCCCTCCCCAAACCCCAAATAAAAAAACCCCCCCCCACCACCCCATACAATATCCCCCTCCACCCCCACACCAATTCCCCCTCCACCCCCCAATACAACATGCCCCTCCACCACCCAAACAAATCCCCCCCACCACCCCATACATATCCCTCCACCACCCACAAACAATACCCCCCTCCACCACCCACATACAATATCCCCTCCCCCACCCACATACAATATCCCCCTCCACCACATACAATATCCCCCTCCACCCACCACAAATCCCATCCCCCACATACAAACCCCTCCACCCCCAAACATACAATATCCCCTCCACCCCCCAAAAACAATATCCCCCTCCACCACCCACATAAATACCCCCCTCCACCCCCCCATACAAACCCCCTCCCCCCCCCACAAACAAACCCCTCCCCCACCCACTAAAAATACCCCCCTCCACCACCCACAACAATACCCCTCCCCACCCACATACAAATCCCCCTCCACCACCCACATACAATACCCCTCCACCACCCACCTACAATATCCCCCCACCCCCCACATACAGTATACCCTCCACCACCCACATACAAATCCCCCCACCACCCACTTTCAATACCCCCTCCACCACCCACTACTATCCCCTCCACCACCCACATACAATATCCCCCCCCCCCCCCCACATACAATATCCACCCCCCCTCCACCCACAACAATTTCCCCCCTCCACTTTTCCCCTTTGGGTCCCACACCTATAAAAATTTAGAAGTAAAAAACCCCCTGAAATCAGGGACTCCCCGGGAGACGTCCAAACGAAAAACTTCTCTTTCCCTTTTTTCTTCTGCATCCTTCCACACCGCCTGACGCTTGTCCCCAAACTCTCCCTGCAAAATGCACACAAATTCTTAGAACCCCCCAATTTTTCCCGCACCTCTTTATCATTCCCACCTCGTACAAACTTCCCCCGGGTGGGGCGGGACAAGCCATAACTAGAGGCCTAATACCGAGGGTTGGGGGGTGGGGGGGAAAATAAGTCCCTGGGGATAATGCTACAACAGGGCTGCTCCCCCCAATTTTATACCAGGGAGGTAATCAAAACTCTATTAGGAGGCAAAAGGGAAGGCCCCCAGGTAATTAGACAGCCCTATCGCGGGCCCCAGGGAGGTTGATGGGGGCCCTACACAATCCCATTTAGTTTTTGGGGGCCCCCGGGCCCCCTTTTTTGTTTTGGTGAACCGGGCCCCCGTAAGTTTTGGAGCCAGGCCCCCTTTAAATAAACTAGGTACCGGGCCCCCTTTAAAAATAGCTAGGTACCAGGCCCCCCCCTTTTGAAAGCAGGTACCAGGCCCCCCTTTAGAGAAACTAGGGAGCCGGGGCCCCCCCTTTAGAGATAGCTGGTACCTGGCCCCCTTTAAATAGCTAGGTACCTGGGGCCCCCCCCTTTAAGATACTAGGAGCCAGGGCCCCCTTTAAGATGCTAGGTAGCCTGGCCCCCTTTTGAAAATGCTAGGGACCAGCCCCCTTTAGAGATAGCTAGGACCTGGGGCCCCCTTTTAAAATAGCAGGTAGCCAGGGCCCCCTTAATATAGCCATAGCCAGGGCCCCCTTTTAAATTTTAGGGCCAGGTAAGCCAGGGCCCCCTTTAGTGATAGCCAGTAGTCAGGGCCCCCTTTAGTGATAGCCAGGGCCCCTTTAGTGATAGCCAAGTAGCCAGGGCCCCCTTTAATTATAGCCAGATAGCCAGGCCCCCTTAATTATAGCCAGATAGCCAGGGCCCCCTTAGTTATAGCCAGGTATGTCAGGGCCCCCTTAGTGATAGCCAGGGCCCCTTTAGTGATAGCCAAGTAGCCAGGGCCCCCTTTAATTATAGCCAGATAGCCAGGGCCCCCTTTAGTGATAGCCAGGTAGTCAGGGCCCCCTTTAGTGATAGCCAGGGCCCCTTTAGTGATAGTCAGGGCCCCTTTAGTGATAGCCAAGTAGCCAGGGCCCTCTTTAATTATAGCCAGATAGCCAGGGCCCCCTTTAGTTATAGCCAGGTAGCCAGGGCCCCCTTTAGTGATAGCCAGGTAGCCAGGGCCTCCTTTAGTGATAGCCAGGTAGCCAGGGCCCCCTTTAGTGATAGCCAGATAGCCAGGGCCCCCTTTAGTGATAGGCAGGTGCCGCCTCCTCCCACGGCCGTGTGGGGGCTTGAGAGGGTCCCCCCTCCACCCCCGGCCGTGTGGGGGCTTGAGAGGGTGCCCCCTCCTCCCCCGGGCCGTGTGGGGGGCTTGAGAGGGTGCCCCCTCCTCCCCCGGGCCGGGTGGGGGCTTGAGAGTGTGCCCCCTCCTCCCCCGGGCCATGTGGGGGCTTGAGAGGGTGCCCCCTCCTCCCCCGGGCCGTGTGGGGGCTTGAGAGGGTTCCCCCCTCCTTCCCCGGGCCGTGTGGGGGCTTGAGAGGGTCCCCCCGCCACCCCGGGGCCGGGTGGGGGCGTGAGAGGGTGCCCCCGCCACCCCCGTGCCGTGTGGGGCTTGAGAGGGTGCCCCCTCCTCCCCCGGGCCGGGTGGGGGCTTGAGAGGGTGCCCCCTCCTCCCCCGGGCCGTGTGGGGGCTTGAGAGGGTGCCCCCTCCTCCCCCTGGGACATGTGGCTATGTGAGAAGGACCTCTCCTCCCCCACACAAACAGGTTGGAGGCACCCTCTCAAGACCCCATTTGTGGTGGGGGGCCCTCTACCCACCCCCCCCCCGCATTTGTGGTGGGGGGCCCTCTGCCCCCCCTCCCCTGGGCTGCATTTGTGTGGGGGGGGCCCTCTAACCCCCCTCCCCTGGGCTGCATTTGTGGTGGGGGGCCTCTAACCCCCCCCACCTCACATGCACCCAGGGGGGCCTCAAGGGCCCCCCACCACAAATGCAACCCAGGGGGGGGGGTAGAGGGCCCCCCACCACAATACCACAAATGCAGCCCAAAGGGGCAGGTTCGGAAAGGGTGCCCCTATGGGCGAAGGGGCCCTCCCCCCCCCCCCCGCCCACCGCCCCCCACAATCGTGGTATAAATATGGTGCTCTAAGAGGAGGTCCCGGCTCCCAGCACAGCTACACTGCAGAAATCTTCTACTTACATGCTTGCACTCAGCCTGTAGCCGAGGCGGGCCCTCCTCCTCTGTCTCCGCTGCTGCCGCTGTGTAGTGTGCCCAGCGGCGGGATGCGGAACAATTTTAATTTGTGAGGCTCCGCCCCCGAGAGGTGGGCCTCACGGAATCAAATTATTCCGCATCCCGCCCACAGAGGAGGACGGCCCGCTCCGCTACAGCCGCCACCAGGCATGTAAGTAGAAGACTCCTGTAGCGCAGCTGTGCCGGGACTCGGGAGCGCGGCCCTCCTCCCAGCACCGCTCCGCCCCGCCCGGCAGTATATTTAGTTGAAGGCGCCGTAGCGGAGGCGGAGCGGGCCCTGGAGGCGAGCACGGCCCCTCCCGGTGCCGCTGTCCCCAGCGCTAGCGACCGCTCACAGCCACCAACGGGCCATGTGTAGAGCGCGGCGCTCGGCTGCGCCGCGCTCTACTTCTATGTGAAATAAGGGGGCCTGCTTGAAGCGGGCCCCCTTATCTCTCCGGGCCCCATACAGGAGTACCCCCTGTACCCCCTGTATGGCGGGCCTGACCACGACCGGAGCGCACTCCGTCCGCGGGCTATTAACCACAATCACGGCTTTAAGGGAAAGACAGAGGGAAGGAGCTGTCTCTATCTACATCGGCACTGTCACAATGTGATCACAGCTACCAATGGCTTCCCTAGCAACCTGGAAGCCTAACGAAGGCTTCCAGGCTGCCTGTGACGTCACTAAGCCTGGCCGAGCCCTCAGGATGGATGCCAGTATGCACGGTGATCTAAAAGATCAATGATTCAAGTCCTCTGTGGAGACAAGTACATAAAGGCTATGTTCACACGGCAATAATTGCAGGACGTATTATAATAATAATCTGTATTTCGCCGCAATTACACCATGTGCGCGGGGGCGGGGGCGACCGGAGGGAGGCGGCAGCCCGCCGGCTCCATAGACATTCATTATTCACGGCGCATATCTCCCCCCGCGGCGTATTGTGCGAGCGGGGAGAGGAGGCGTAATCCATAGTTCTCTATGAGAGCTGCGGATTACCGTAATGACTGGGACGTATCTCGCCACGTATTTAGCGCAGTACGGCGCGAAATATGTCACAGTTTAAGCCGTATGAACATAGCCAAAATGTGAAAAAGTTAAAAAAAAAAAACAGAAAAAAAACCAACATACAAGCACCCTTTTCCCCTATATAAACGCCACCCCAAAAACGATTAAAAATACATCATGTACACATATGTGGCATCACCAAGTGTGTACCGACCTACCCTATAAATCTGTCACATTATTTAACATGCATGGTGAACAGCGTAAAACAAAAAAAAAGAAAAACACAGAATTGCAATTTTCATTCATCCCGCAACACATAAAATGGCATAAAAAGCAATAAAAATTCATATAAACGCCAAAGTGGTACCAATGAAAACCTTAAACATAGAAATTAAAAAGTTATGGCTATCAGAAGTTAACGATGCACAAATATCGTTTACATAATAAAAAAAACTTTCTATATAGCAGTTAGTAGCTATGGAACAACAAGTTCCAGCATGCCACAGCAGCACATGAGGTGAAATCTTCTTAACAGGGGCACAGACAGCAAAACAAATATAAAAACCCTTCCCTGCACTACCCAAAACAAAAAAAAACACAACATTTTGTTCTGGAGTTACAGTTACTAAATATACTTGTTCCGACTAATTACAAATTCAATTTAAGGACAAACCTACAGTCCCTACCCCGTTCGTAACCCAGGGACTGCCTATATATATATATATATATATATATAAATATATATAATATATTTATTTGTACATATGGGGTATCGCCGTATCAACCCAAGAGAAAAAACAAAACCGTCACTAACTGAAAGAAAAAAAATTTAAAAAAAAAAAAAAACACCACACAGGATGCATCTTTTTCCTTTTCACCCTGCCTTTGAAAAAAATTGATTAAGAAGCCCCAAAGCTACCAAGGGGCTCCACAGCCTCTTTTAGTATCTTAAGAGGGGTTTAGCCACCAAGAGCTTCAGCTGGCAGGGACGAACGAAGGGGAGCTCGTTAACAAGACCCTTTCCAAAAAAATAAAGCAAAGGGAGGGTTTAGGCCCAACTGTACCTTCTTTTTTTCATTCCAATGCACAGAAAAAAGCCTTTTTTCAGAGACAGTCTACTCAGTATGGGAAAAGTGTTGGACTTCAGCACGAAAGGAAACGGGGACCTCGGACCCCCCGGTGATCCCATTATTAATGCAAGGGATGGACTTATCCGTGCCCCCCCTGGTTTTCTCGAGATGTTTCGCTCAACTCCCAAAAAAATTTGTACCCCTCAAGATTGCTGTTTCAGGCTCTGAGATTAGGGACACCTGTCTGCCTGGCCTTCCCACAATTCTAAGGTCCATCACTGAGAAAGAAAAAATTTGTACCACCTTTTTTTAAACCGTCTAACCCCGGGGGGTGATGGTTCCGATAGAATTTACAGGCATATAGGGACCCTAGCCCCTCATTAGGGGAATACCAACAGCCATGCGGGTTTTGCGCTTCCCCTTCTCGATGTAGAGGGCCTTTTTGTTTCCCCCCCCAAAACCCGGGAAAAACCCTACCCTCGACTCTTTTCGACCCTTTCCTTTCCCAACCGCTCAAAATTCTGGCAAATCATTTCTAGAGCTTAACAAGGTTTTTCTAAAGTACACGTGGGCCCAAAAGGGGTTTAGCCCGGGAAGTCGACGGCGTTTAAAACTGAGGCGACGTTTTCTAATTTACAAGCCATTCATGATAGGTGGCCCAAATTTTCGCCTTTAGACGCCAGCAAAGCCTTTGACTCAATCGAATGCCAACCTCTTTTTAGCTTGGAAAAAATTTTTTTTTGGGCCCCTCCTTTTTAAAAATTTGGGTTCAGTTTGCTCTATATGCCCCACTCTAGGGACTGTGAATGGGTGGGGTTCAACCTTTTTGCTCTACCCGGGGGCAAGGCGGACCCATTTTCCCCCCCCTTTTCGCCCTGGGTAGAGCCCATCATCAAAATTAGATCTAGCTTGTTTTAAAAGTTATCGGCTTTTTCATTTGATAAATTACTTTTAAGCAGAAAACCCCGTTTACCTGGCGGACCCGCAAACTCGATTCTACCTTGGGACCATTAGGGGAAATTTTTTCATTCCAGGTACTTGATCAATGGAGAAATCCTAAAATTTTTTTCCGATTTTTACCCCTCCCACCCAATTTTTGGGTTGATTCCCCCTTATGTGGGCCCTTCCATTACATATTTTGGGGATACAAATATCCAAATCGTCCAGGATTTAAACTTTAATATTTCCCCCCTCTGGCTTTTTGCAGACAAAATTAATAACTGGAATAAACTCCGCTCTCTACGGCGAGCTTTTCTAGCAAAAAAGACGCTCTTACCAAAAATCCCATATTAAACCCCCCGCAAGCCCCGGAAAACCTTTTCCCTTATGTAACTGCCGCCTCAGGAGTCCCAGTACTTTCTTTATAGGGGGGGAAACCGACACTGATACAGCGAACAGTTTGACTCCCCCTTTATAAGGGGGGCCCCTCCGATTTCAATTTATATTTCTTTGGCAGTCAATGCACACTTGGGTATTTGGGAAGAGGGGCAAAATGGGTTCAAACCCTGGTTGTTTCCCCATTTCATAGTGGTTATCTACACCCCCTGCAGCTCCTTTTCTGTGGCACTGCGGTTGCTAGAGGTGGGTTACGTAACTTTCCTATCCTATGGCAGATCCTCTTGGTTTGGCAAAAGGTACACTCATTGTATTACTCTGAGGGTATTGATCTGTTCTCACCAATATGGCACTGCAAACTCTTTCCGGATCTACTCAGCATGTCCGATGAGGTGCGGTGGGGTGCGCAGGGGGTGTGGTATATTTCTCAGGTGTATTCTAGCTCGGGTTTCCGACCTTTCCCGGCACTGCAGGCCGAGTATGGCCTCCCCCCGTCCCAACTGTTTACTTACCTTAGGGAAAAACACGCAGTTACTTCACAGCTAGGTCATACCGGGGTAGAGTTTAATAAATTTCCATTTCCAAGATTGCTTCTCTCCCCTCCGACTGCCCATATAATATCTAATTTCTACGCCTTTCTTTCCTCGCAAAGTAGGGAGGGTCGGTTGGTTGGCCTCAGGGGGAAGTGGGAGACGGACCTGGGCCCTATGATGGACGAACAATGGGAAGCTTGTGTTTCCTCACCAAAACTGGTTTCTTCTAACCTGAATGATAGAATGACTAGCTTTTTATCCTGCACAGATCTTACTACACCACTGCTAGGCTTAGTAAATTCAGGGTACATGGACGAAAGCCCTAAGTATCATTTAACTTCAGGTACCTTCCTCCACCTAATATGGTCATGTCCAAAGGTGTTGGGCTTTTGGTCCCAGGTCATTCGGTTTTTAAATGATAGCATGGGTGCCCGATTCCACTTACCCCCATGGCCTGTTTGTTCGGACCCAAGCTGAATGGCTTGGGCTCTCGCTCAACATATATATTCGCATGCGAAGTGCTTTATTACGCAAGGAAGTCTATTGCGCGAACATGGTTGGCGGCAAGACCCCCGTCAGTGTCTGAGTGGATGGGACTGATTAATGGCATGCTACCGCATCAAAAATGGTTGCTTAAACATAGGAATAAAGAGGGCAAATTTGATAGGATATGGGGAAGATGGCTGAGCTCCCCTGAAACAGTGGGTCGGTTGGGAGCCCTGGAATATGATGGTCCCCCGAGTCCTTAGAACAGGGTCGTCCCGGGCGTTGTCTTTTACATGTACTCTTTTGGGTAACCTGCATAACGGGTATGAAACATACTTGCCTGTTGGATCCCCTTTGGCCTTTTATGTTGAGCTGAATAATAGCTCACCTGAACAACTGAGATAACAATAGTGTTTTGTTTATGGTTTTTTGTTATTCCCTGCGGGTTTTGTAGGGTTGGTTGGGACCATTCTGAGTATTCTTTTGGGTACGTTCGCATAGAACCTTCTGGTTTTTGTTGAACGTTATGTAACTACACATGTGTCTTGATGTTATTGTCTGGAAATAACTGTATGGAAGTGGTCTTTAGTCCTATTGTGTAAGGAATATGCTTATGTACCTTTGATTGATCCTTCAAATAAAAAGTTTTTTGTTTTTTTTGATTAACAAATAAAAGAAGCTACCAATGTCATTTCCCCCGAAAATGTAAACTCATCCCGCAAAATACAAGCCCTTAATCAGCTCCATATACAGAAAAAAAGACTGTCAATGCAAAAATGTGTTTTCCTTTTTGAATAAATGTGGTTTTATTATGTAAAAGCAGTAAAACATAAAAAAATGCAAATTGGGTATCGCTGTGAATGCTATTTCCGGTGTTATCTATACACATTGGTAATCTTGCCTGTGCAGATCATGAGGAAACTTCTGGAAAAGTTTTTGCTGCAGAACAGTTGGTGTCAGACTATTATTAGGCCTAGTGGCCAAAGTGAAAACTGCAAGATTTCAGGATTTTTATATAGATATACAGCGATGTAGAAAATGGGAAAAAAAGAAGAAATTCTTAAAAATGTGTTTAACATAAAAACTTTAGTTAAATAATAGGTCATTTTTTGAGGACATGTTCCCTTTAACGGTCAAAATACCCTTGGTAATCCAAGTCTGGATTTATACATGCACTGATGCATTTTTGGAGGCATTTTCTTTTTAGATTTTTTTGTTATTACTATTCAAAAATGTAATGTTAATGTATTTAATATTTATATGCATTTTCTATTAAAAATTCTTTAAAAAGTGTGTGAAGGAGCCTTTAGGCTAGATTTATGCAGTTTATTTCACCAAACCTCAAAGTGTGTCAAAGGGGAAGAAAAAATATAAACAAAAGACGTATATCTAAGGGTGAATTCACATGACTTATTGCAGGCGTTTAGCGGCATGTACTGTGTGCACCGCTAGACGCCTGCTGCTTTAGCAGTTCCCCGCTGACACTTCTTTTGATGGCCAAGCAGTACATGCCAGGGAATAAAATTAAAAATCATAACACTCAATGAGTGCTACGATTTTACATTATTGTGGGCCGTGCTTTGGGTGTTTTATTGCACATTTTCACGCCAATGTACACTCCGCAATTACACTGTGTGTACATATTCTAAGACTAGATGATTTTTTTTTTGGGAAAATTAAAAATTTAAATTTTATGTCTGGGAAAAATCAATAACCATTTTCAAAACCCCTTTAAAAAAATGAGAGGCCGTAATTGACTCAAGGTGACCTCAACTATGAGAACAAAATGAGAAAACAAACCAGAAAATTTCATTGTTTGACTTGGAAAGAATTTATTTGTAAATTATGGTGAAAAATAAGTATTTGGTCAATAACAAAAGTTCATTCATACTTTGTTATATATCCTTTGTTGGCAATGACAAAAGGTCAAATGTTTTCTGTAAGTCCCTTCACAAGGTTGGCACACATGTTCTGGTATGTTGGTCCCATATCCTCCATCAGATCTCCTCTAGAAACATGATGTTTTGGGCTGTCGCTGGGGAACATGGATTTTTTAAATCCCTCCAAAGGTTTTCTACGGGGGTTGAGATCTGGAGACTGGCTAGGCAACTCCAGGACCTTGAAATGCTTCTTACGAAGCCACTCCTTCGTTGCCCTGGCAGTGTGCTTGGGATCATGGTCATGCTGAAAGACCCAGCCACGTTTCATCTTCAATGCCCGTGGTGATGGAAGGAGGTTTGCACTCACTATCTCACAATACATGGCCCTCTTCATTCTTTCATGTACACGGATCAATCGTCCTGGTCCCTTTGCAGAGAAACGGCCCCAAAGCATGATGTTGTCACCCCCATGCTTCACAGTAGGTATGGTGTTCTTTGGATGCAACTCCGCATTCTCTCTCCTCCAAACATGACGAGTTGTGTTTCTACCAAACAGTTCTACTTTGGTTTCATCTGACCATATGACATTCTCCCAATACTCTTCTGGATCATCCAAATGTTCTCTAGCAAACAAGTCTGGCACTGCAGGTTCTGAGTCCCTGGTGGTGTAGTGTGTTACTGATGATAGCTTTTGTTACATTGGTCCCAGCTCTCTGCAGGTCATTCACCCCGTGTGGTTCTGGGATTTTTGCTCACCGTTCTTGTGATCATTTTGACCACACGGGGTGAGATCTTGCGTGGAGCCCCAGACTAAGGGAGATTATCAGTGGTCTTGTATGTCTCCATTTTCTAATTATTGTCTCCTCACAGTTGATTTCTTCACACCAAGCTGCTTGCCTATTGCAGATTCAGTCTTCCCAGCCTGGTGCAGGGCTACAATTTTGTTTCTGGTGTCCTTAGACAGCTCTATGGTCTTCACTATAGTGGAGTTTGGAGTGTGACTGTTTGAGGTTGTGGACAGGTGTCTTTTATACTGATAACAAGTTCAAACAGGTGCCATTACTACAGGTAATGAGTGGAGGACAGAGGAGCCTCTTAAAGAAGAAGTTACAGGTCTGTGAGAACCAGAAATCTTGCTTGTTTGTAGGTGACCAAATACTTATTTTCCACCATAATTTGCAAATAAATTCTTTCCAAATCAGACAATGTGATTTTCGGGATTTGTTTTCTCATTTTGTCTCTCATAGTTGAGGTCTACCTATGAAGTCAATTACAGGCCTCTCATCTTTTTAAGTGGGAGAACTTGCACAATTGGTGGCTGACTAAATACTTTTTTTCCCCACTGTCGATTTGCTCCTACATATTATGCATATCAGTGTGGGGCAGTGCCTAACAGGAGTATTAAGTTAGCAGAATGCTACTTATAATTTTGTTATTCTAGAAATAAAGTTGCTAAAACTGAAAATATATTTAAAAAAAAACAAAAACAAACAAACTGCAGACCTTGAGGCCTTTATATACCATGAAGTTCCATCAACACCGGGGGTGTGGCTAGGCACTGATCGAGTTGGCCACATAAAAGAGTTTCTCCCATCCCCTTCTGCTAAAATAGGGGTCTAATTTAGCAAAACATCTGGCTAGTAGTGCTACACTATCACCTGTGCCATCCAGAGAGTCTCTAGAAGTGATCTGTCTTTGGAGACACACAACTTGTGATACAGCATCACTACGCCATTATCCTCGGCTAAACAACGCCATAACTGTGTCGACACAACTGTACTGTACATGTAAATAAGTGAAACTGAAACGGCATACGCTGTGACTGCGAGTCACAAACATTATTGCATTTCTTCTGTACTGGAAGTCACCCTTCCTTCTCTCACGCAAAAAAACCCCGCAAAATTTCCCGCCACTGCAAAAAAATAGTCTCCATCTTAACTACTGTTTTACATAGACCCTGAGAGTCGTAGTTTCCTGCCACTAAGTGGCCTCCATAACATTATATGGACATTGTATTTTCTATTTTTCTGCTAACCATTGCGCCCTCTGCTGGGTTTCAGGCTTAGCTTAACACCTTTGGCTGAAGGAGCGTGATAAAACCTCCTGGAGAAGAAAAGGACAGCAAGACCCCTTGGAGACAGAAGCAGGGAGAGAGGAAAACACGCGAGGAGGGAACAGTTATCATCTGGAAGAGAGAGGACGAAAAAAAAAGGGGGCCCTGGGAGCGACAGTCACAGTGTTCCTATTGCAGAAACTCCAGAGCTACACATATTTTTACGATACAAACCTGCATTATCTGAGTCTGTTTTGGCTAAATTCAGAGAGACTGTTCGTCATAAACAAAGAACGCCAGAATCCACAAGTGTGGACCAGTATACCATTAAGCGTTATTTGAGGAATCTGGACACTACCCATACACAGCTGCACTCTAAAGAATCATCTATACCACCTGTGTCTGATAGCCTTCATAAGTTTTAGAGTTCTCTCTGTACGCCTCCTAAAGTACAAAAAAAACACCAAGTGCCCAAAAGAAATGGGGTCCCCAATCTGGCCCTAAATTACAGGCTTGATCTGACCCTGCAGAAGAGCTGAAGGACACGAACACACCTTTGCTCACACAGACTTCCTCTGGCACACATTGGCACTCCTGTTCTGAGTCTCTGCTGGGTCAGTCTGATGCGGATATGTCTACCCTGCCTCAGTCACAAGAATGGAAGTCATATCTCCATCATCGTCCTACCAAAAGTGATTTTAAAGCTCTGGTTGCAGAGATTATAGACACTTGTAGAACTGAGATAGTCGCAGTGCACTCTGACCTAAAAGCAATCACTGCTCGTGTAGATGATCTATAGAGAGCTCATGAGGAGACAAGGTCATATGTCTCGGAGCTCCAAACCCAGTTATCCTCCCAAGTACATACTGTACGATCAGGGACACAAATATGGAAGACCTTGACAAATCGAGTCAAAAAAATAATATTGGAGTCGGAGGCCTGGCAATACCATCTTCAATCTACTACTTGGTGAACCATCTACTCACCACATCAAATATGACCGGGCTCACAGGGCCTTAAAACCCAAATCAATGTCGAATAATCCCAGAGATGGTAATCTGCTGTCTCCACGACCATGTCCTAAAACAACGAATAATGCATCAGGCCAGAACACAAAAAGCTATCCAATTTGAGGGTTCTGATCTCCAACTTTTCTCTAATCTTTCATGTATAAGAGGCGATGTCTGACACCACTACTTATGGAGCTTGAAAATCGGGACAGTGTCTACAAGTGGGGATTTCCATTTGCGTTGAATGGCGCAAAAGAAGGAAAATCTTCGATCCTAAAGACCCACGAGGATCTTCTTCGCTTCTGTTCAGTCTTTCAACCCCCAGTGCCAGATATTCCAGATTGGGAGCTAGAACTTCCGTCTTTGCTCCCTCCACCAATTTGGCAAAAGGCTTAAGGTAGAAGAAACAGACATTTGACCAAGGGCTCCAGAGTATCCTTTCCTGGTTACTGTTCTTCATCAAAAACTTGAAGTTCTAATGACATTACAAGTTTCTAATTTGACATACTCTCTTGCAGGTCATGTAAATTGACTGCGTTATCTTTTTAAGATCCTGGCTCAAATTTGAGTATATCGGTTGTTTTTTCTTTCATACAGTAAAAGGAGCCACTCCATACAGGGATGCTGGGGTCAAGGAGAAGGTGCTCTCCCCCTTTCCTCCCCTGCACCCCTTTTCTTTCCTGTCACCCTTCTCCTGAGCTATTCTCCGGGTTACAGCATTCCATGTAAAAAAGTGATAACTTTGTTTTGATATGAAGGTCTGATGGGTCCATGTTGGAGTGCTTATTACTCTTTACCCCAATAGAGGACGTACTAGTTGTGGGATCTTTTCTGTGATCTCACAGTGGTAACTGTGTAACTTCTGCAACTTGTATATACTACTGTTCAGAAATTAATCTTTTCTCTATCCCAGGGCTGTAAACTCTTGTTTTTGCTTGTCTGAGTTTTTTCTGTTCTCAGTACTAGTTGTGGTATGACCCATTTGATGTTTATTGGATGTTTGTTGTGTCTTGTCTCCCCCCACCCTCCTGGGTCAGATTTCGGATGTTTACAGTCCCTAGGTGCTTATCTTTAAAATGGGAACTGCTCAATGTGCCAAGTCCTCAATCATCATACAGGCATGGCTAAGATAGTCTCTATTAACATCAAAGGCCTGAACTCTAATGTTAAGAGACACTTTTCTGAGGGCAGCACAAGCTAGTAACAGACATGCTGTTTCCAGCGCTGTGTCCCTAATACTGTAAGAAGCTGTAGTTTTAGACTATTTAATGCTCAAATCTGGCAGTTTTTAGCCAGAAAAGTCCTGAAAAGAGTCAGTTTAACTCATGACCCGCCCACCTGAGGCTAACCTTGCCCACCTAATAACGGATTAACTTATTACTTTGAATAAGTAGAAATGTGAATAACTGTCAGGTGGACGTGGCTAACACCTGCTCATGAATAAGTTGGACTCGTTTCTTGCTGACAACTGCAAGATTTGAGCATTAAAGAGTACCTATCACCTTCAGAGAACCCTCGAAGTAACAGAAGACTAAAATACAAACACTTTCTCAAATATGCTTCATTAGGAAAATCAAAGCATTTCACCTTTAATTCACTATTAAAAAAAAGCGGTGGCCCATGAAGACAGCTCTGAAGTTGGGCCAAGTCGGCACCTGACAGCTCGATGTATGACTATGTTGACAGTTGTATCAAATCTCCTGCTTCTAGCTGGGAGAGCCCACTGTGCAGGGGGGAGCCTGTAAGTCTACATCATGTGCACACCAGCAGCAGTGTGATATATAGGCAGTCCCCATGTTACAAACGGGATAGTGACTGTAGGTTTGTTCTTAAGTTGAACTTGTATTTAAGTCAGAACAGGTATATTTATTAAAAGTAACTCCAGCACAAAAGGTTTTTTATTTTTTTTTTTTTAAGCTTTGTATAGGGCAGGTAAGGGTTTTTACATTTGTTTTGCTGTGTACCCCTATTAAGAATATTTCACCTCACAAGCTGCTGTGGCATGCTGGAACTTGTCGTTCTACAGCTACTATCTGCTGTGGAACATGGAACTACAAGTGCCAGCATAACCCATAAATCTCCGTTTGTAGCTAGGGGACAGATGTAAGTCGGAACGTTGTAAGTCGGGGACTGTCTGTAGATGCCTGTGTGCTATGGAGGAGGTAAATTATGTCACATTGTGTCCTCAGTGTGCTGTGCCTGTTGTACTCTATGTAGTAAGAGACTGAGATCACTCTGTACAAGCATCTATCCCCTCAGTTGGTATAGGAATGTTAATTTTCACCTGAGTTACAAAGTGAAAGTAAAACTTGTTCCCCTGTAAAACTGAGGTAAATCCTCTGATTTGCTAATGACATGTATTTGAGAAAAGTCTTATAATTTCATCTACTATCAATTTTTGTGTGGAGGCGACAGGTACTCTTTAAATACTCGTGCATCTTACAGAATAAGGGACACAGCACTGGAAACCTCATGTCTGACACTGGCTTGTGCTGTCCTCAGCAACCTATGTGACAGGTTCTCTTTAAGACTTTGAAGGCTGACATAGCCTTAATTCCAGAAACTCACTTTAACAAAGAGGGAGGTTTTGCCTTCGCTAGAGGTTTATATCCGAGCAGTTATATTTCTTCCATGGGGGAAAAAAAAAAAAAAAAAGAGGGCAGGGTTGACTAGTCTGTTATCTCGTAATTGTCCATTCCAGATCACAGATTCTATTATTGATACACAAGGAAGATATATCATATTGAGAGGCACATACTTGGGCACACCACTCACATTATGCAACCTATATTCTCCAAGTCAAGCCCAAATACGTTTCCTCAACAGGGTTTTTCTTAAAATACAGCCTTTCTTGCCTCCCATGCTCATCATAGGAGGGGATTTTAGTTTAGGCCTCTCTGACACAGTGTAGGAAATAGGACAATGACAACTCACAGGCAGCACTCTCTAGAGCCTTTTGTAAGCTGATTAGGCGGCATTCGTTATTTGATTTGTGGAGAGCAATGGACCGATCATTCTC
The DNA here is from genome assembly GCA_025379985.1 of Phyllomedusa bahiana. NCBI lineage: Eukaryota > Metazoa > Chordata > Amphibia > Anura > Hylidae > Phyllomedusa > Phyllomedusa bahiana. The sequence goes on along the minus strand of JAODAL010033796.1, from coordinate 25,028 downwards.
ATACTTTTCTCCTTCACATAATTCATATTCACGAATTGATTACCCCTTTGGAAATGTCTTGGTGTTGAGGCGGATGGCAGATGTAGAGATGGGCACTATAACCTGGTCAGACCATGCTCCGATTACCTTGTCTTTAATAAAGGAACATGTCCCAACCCGTAACGGTCACTGGCGTCTCAACGCATGACTGATTAAAACTTCTCCGATGTGAGAGCATTGAGTCAGCATATATCTAATTATTTCAAAGCTAATAAAGGGTCAGTTTCGTCACCCATGACTTTGTGGGAAAGTCACAAAGCAATTATTAGAGGGTGGTGCTTAGCGCTGGGCTTAAAAAAATGCTAATCTTCACCGAGAGCGCTTGAAAGCGCAATTAATTTCATTTGAAGCTGTACTCAATAATAACCTATCTAGATCCACCCTTCTCAAACAGTCAGTTTTCGATCTCCATTACGATCAATAGAATATGAGAGAACGGAAAAGCTACTTTTATTTTCTAGACAAGATATTATGAGAGGGGCCGTAAGACCCATACATTGTTAGCTAAACAGTTAAAGGGAATGATTAATCAAAAAATGACATTTTTTAACTCACATTTTTATGTTAAACACATTTATTAGGAATTTTTGGTTATGTTTTTTATTTAATTTTCCATATCGTGTTCTGTATTTTTTAATAATTCTTAAGTCCTGCAGTTTTCACTTTGTCCACTAGGCCTAATAATCGTCTGACACTTCCTGCTCTGTTTAGAGAGCTTTTCAGCAGTGTGCTCATTATCAGTAAAAGCAGGGTCACACTGAAAGGAGACACCAGTGTGTACAGATAACACAGAATCCACCAGTCACGAGGAGATGTCACAGCTCCCCCTCTCCCCAACCTTCACAGTGAGAACTCTCCTATACAAGTCTATGGGACAGAATCTGTCTTAAGAATCCTATGTGCATGAAGCTGCTGTAAAGTATCTCTCTGACTGCTTTTAAAGCAGTGCAAGCAAGAATGTCTTCCCCACAATCGTATATAGACGTCTTAATAGAGAAATCTACAATCAGTAAATAAAAACGACTGAGAGGAAAAGAATATGGATCAGGGGCTTGATTTAATAATTAAAAAAAAAATAATTGGCGACAGATTCCCTTTAAGAGAGGACACTACCAAGAGCACTCCACATGCCCTGGCTGAAGCCAATGGTAACATCACCTACGATCTCAATAAGATGGCTCAAATGTTTCACACATTTTTTTTTTATCTTTATTCCCTCCCGGATAGTCTCCCTAAAGACGCATCTACTAGAGTATGAGTGCTACAACAATTTTTATCTTCTTGTAATCTCCCAACCCTTTCTTTAGAAGCGGTGACTTCTCTTAATGAACCAGTCAGCCCGGAAGAGTTGTAAGCGATCTTAAAATCTCTACGAAATGAGAAGGTACCAGGACCAGGCCTTACATATCTATGCTATAATACTAGTCCTTCAACCTTTTTGCACTCTTAGGGTATGTTCACACGGCTTATTTTGGCATGCATTTCGCCACGTATTGCGCATTATACACGGCGAAATGCTCGCCACAATTATGGTAGTCCATAGCTCTCATAGAGAGCTATGCATTACGCATCGTCCCCCTGATCGTATTGTACGCGCGGGGAGATAAGTGACAAGTCAATTATTAGCGGCGAATACGCATCACTGACAATGAATGTCTATGGACATGAAAATGTTTTGTGTTGCGATTAGCGCAAATCGCGGCACATAGCATATCATTAGATGCGTATGTAATGCTCCTATCGAGGCACATCACGCACGGAGGCGCATAGCTTATCATTACAAGTATATGAAATGCGCCAACACATACTTGTAAAATGTGAAATGCGCCTAACACATATACACTTGTAATGATGTGCTGTGCGCCTCAATAGGCGCATTTCGTAATGGAGGAGCACAGCGCATCATTTTTAGGCAATGTTCACACGGCTTATTGCCGACATAATTGCGGGGACGGATTTCACCCCGCAATTACGCCGGCAGCCGTGCAGCGGGGGCGGGGGGCCGGCAGCTCGCCGGCCCCAAAGACATTTATTATTCACGGCGCGTACACGCCGTAAATAATGTGCATGTCACTTTCCCCCCGTCGGCGTATTCGCCGAGTGGGGAGGAGAGACGGAATCCATAGTTCTCTATGAGAACTGTGGATTACCGTAGTTACTGAGACGGATTGGAGCCGTACTGCAGCGCAAATACGGCGCGCAGTACGGCTCCAATCAGTCCCAGAATAAGCCGTGTGAACGAGGCTTTAGGAGCATTACAATGTGTACGACAGTTCATTTACATCCAAAATATGGCGTCAAAAGCGATTTTAACGCAATACAGACCAAAAACTGGTGTTGGCGTGTTGGTAAATGTCACCCAAAGAGTTTAAATTGTCACTCTTTGCAGATGATGTGTTGCTGATACTTCTTTACCCAATCTGCACTGTTTATTAACTACATTTTTTAGCTTATCTGGATTTAAAATTAATACCACCAAAACAAAGGCCCTCCCAATTAATATTCCCTCTGAAGATCTAAAAATTGATGACAGATAATTACCATTACAATAGTAATGCTGGAGATGTGGAGCACAGGGTGCTGTGGTCTTTCACATTTTTTGTGACTGTTCCAAAATTACATTTTTCTGAGACAGGTCAGAACAGGTACTCGATGTTACAGGAGTTAAATTGCCCATGGATCCGCTGTGTTTTCTAATGAACATCCAGTTTCCTTCAGTCAGGAAGTGTACACAGAGACTAATTGTACATATTTTGACTGCAGCCTGATGTCTCATTTCCTCTTTTTGGAAGTGTATTAACTCTCCCATAATAGAAGACTTGTTTCATAGGCTTAAAAGGAATCTGTCGCCAATTTTTTTTTTTTTTACTTATTAAATCAAGTCCCTGATCAATATTCTTTTCCTCTCAGTCGTTTTTATTTTCTGATTGTAGATTTCTCAATTTGGCCATCTATATATGATTGTGGGGAAGACATTCTTGCTTGCACTGCTCTAACAGCAGTCGGAGAGATACTTTACAGCAGCTTCATGCACATAGGATTCTTAAGACAGATTCTGTCCCATAGACTTGTATAGGAGAGTTCTCACTGTGAAGAGAGGGGGGGCTGTGACATCTCCTCTTGTGACTGGTGGGTTCTGTGTTATCTGTACACAATGGTGTCTCCTTTCAGTTTGACCTTGCTTTTACTGATAATGAGCACACTGCTGAAAAGCTCTCTAAACAGAACAGGAAGTGTCAGACTATTATTAGGCTTAGTGGCCAAAGTTAAAACTGCAGGACTTAAGAAATATTAAAAATATACTGAAAGTGATCTGGAAAATTAAAAAAAACAACCAAAAATTCCTAAAAAATGTGTTTAGCATAAAAATGTGAGTTAAACAATAAGTAATTTTTTGATGACAGATTCCCTTTAGAGATGTTAATGGAGCAGAATACAGCATCTTTGAATGACAATTTAGATAATTTTGGGGATATCTGGTCTTTATAGGACGCCTATGTGATTTCTCGGACTCTGTAACGAACTTGGGTTATATTACATACACATATCCTTTGAGCTGTTTAGCGGCTTGTTTTGGCATCCATACACGGTTGAACTAGATTAGTTCATCCCTTCCTTTTGTGTTGTGTCCTTTGCTAATTTCCTGCATAATCCTTACACAAGTGTTTAATTGTGGTTTGAGCAAACACTTTACAATTTTTTAATATGAATATGCTTTATTGTACAACGCAATTATATTGTATATTGAAAGCATAATATGTTTATCTTTTGAAGTAATGTTATAGTAAGTAATATTGTACTTCCATCAGCACCAAGAGGATACAGAGAGAGTCCCATCCCTCTGAAAGCACCTAGATGTCCGGCTGATAAAGCAGATGCCCGAAAGTCATTAGATAGCCAAGCACCTTCTACACCTGTGCAGGGCTGTAAAAATAGGGCCCTGTGACAGAAGATCCCTTAAAGGGGTGTTCTCACCACACACTTTTATGATATATTAAAGTCTGATAACTGCGGATGCCAGAAGTGAGACCTGCACCTATCTCAGGAAGAGGCCTCCGAAAGTTACAGACCAGAATGGAGAGCCGGTTGCACTTGTGCACATCTTTACAATGGGATTTCCTAGCACAACCAAACAGATTGGAGAACCGTGCAGAAGCGCAACCAGCTCTCCATTCCACAGAGGCCTGTTCCTGAGAAAGGTGCAGGTCTAATAGGTGGGACCTGCACCTATCAAACTTTGATGATATATCCTAACAATACGCCATCAAAGTCTGTGGTGGTAAAACCCCTTTATTGGTGTCTAAAAATAAAAGTCTATAAAATTTGTATTGCCAGTTATTAAGAGGTTAAAGGGGTTGTCTCACTACATTGATTTGTCCTGTTTCCTTGATTTCACTTTGAATTCAGGGGCGTGTTTTCTGGCTTCCACTAGGCTGCAGTAGAAGCCAGGTCTGTAGCTATAGCAACCACCACTGGCAGCCTATCAGGTTAGATCAAACAGGTCTGTAGCTATAGCGACCTGAGGAGCTGATGCAGCCCATACAAGAGGGGATATCTCAGAATAGGTAGGACACTGTTAATGGATATATATTACAAAGTGACTTGTTTGTGCAAGATTTTTAACATAAAAAGCAATCCTTGTATTGAGACAACCCCTTTAATGATCATTTGCCTTCTGTCTAAGTTGTCTTTGGATCAGTCTGACTATGGTCATCTCTTCATGCAAAAATAAAGACTTACCTAAAGAGGCATCGCCATCCAGCAAGTGGTCATCTTCCAAGGTATGGAAGTCCATCATTCCTCCAGCTCCATCAAGGAGTTCCTCGTCACTGCTTGCACTAGTAATACTGTTGTAGCTGTTGCGATAATAACTTCTCTGAAACAGCTGTTCAGACTCCATTTAGCTGCTTTACAACCTGTGTGGATGCAGAAAGCAACTATGAGCAATGACGTTAGCATTTCTTGTAAACATGCCATCAGTACTATGATAGTGGGTGACCAGGATAACCTGGAGCATGGTTACATTGGGGACCACACAAGATAAGTTCCCCATGCATCAATGGCTGAGACTAATGAATAGCGAACCATTGTGGTGGCTCTTCAAAGAAGTTATAGGCCGGCTCCTGGTCCACACAGTCATGAGATAAGGAAAATACACCCTCTTTGATTTCTTTGGTTGTACGTATTAGGACATAATACAAAAATAATAATTTGGTCCGTAGAAGGTCCTAAATTAGGTGAATAAAAGACTAGATCAGGCATCCTCAAACTGCAGCCCTCCAGCTGTTGGGAAACTACAACTCCCATCATTCATTTATATAATCTACAACAGTGGACATGATGGGAGTTGCAGCCCTCCAGCTGTTGGGAAACTACAACTCCCATCATGCATTTATATAATCTATAACAGTGAACATGATGGGAGTTGTCGTTTCCCAACAGCTGGAGGGCCGCAGTTTGAGGATGCCTGGTGTAGATGAACAACAGATCAAGACATTATTATATGAAAGTGAAATTAACATGGCAAAGGTGAAAAACTAAGTACACCCCATCACTGGTTTGAAGCAGCAATAACTTGACGTAATCAATTTCTGTATGACTTTATAGAGGAATTGCAGTCCACTTTTAGGTTATGTCTACACAGTAAATGTTAAAATACCTTCCAAAATCAGACGGCATTTTAAAGGGATCCTGTCAGCTACTTTATGCTTCTCATCTGATGGTCAACATGAAACAGCTGCAGGTTACCCAATCCTAACCCTGTGTGTTTTACTCCGAAATGCTGCGGCGTTCCCAGGTAAAACACCCAGTGAAGTTGTGAAGGGTGAGGGAGGAGGAGTTTGATGTGCGGCTTCTCCCCACCCCCTCAGCTTGATGGACAGCGCTCTCCCTATAGACAAATATGGGAGAGAGCTGTCAGTCAAGCTGAGGGGGCGGGCACAGTGCTTCTCCCTGTACCCAGGACAACTTCACTGGGTGTTTTACCTGGGAGAGCCGCAGCGTTTCGGGGTAAAACACACGGGGTTAGGATCGGGCAGCATAAAATAGCTGACAGGTTCCCTTTAACATTTCAGGACCACAATTTTTGGTGCAGATTTTTGCTAAAACTGCGGTAGGTTTTCCGAATTGCTATCAGCCTTATACATTCAGTGTACTGGGCTGAAGGCAAATCTGGGCAGAATATCCAACATGTTTGAAAATCTGCCAGATTTGAATTTGAAAAATAGAAATTTTTGGGGGTACCAAATCCATACTTGTTTGGTATTGCTGGATTCTAATCAACCTGTAGAAGACAGATAACACATTTATACCAAAGATTGAATGCCGTAAAAGCAAAACTCCCGCAAACACGGCGCACGTATGTTTTTTTTTCACATTTTGCCCCACTTCAAATTTCTTTGCAGTTTTCTAGTAAATTCTATGTGTTATGGTAACACCAATAGAAAGTACATCTTTTCCCGTAAAATAAAAGCCCTCATATATCTATGTAGGTGGAAAAATAAAAAATAAAAAAAACTTATGGCTCTGGGAAGACAGAGGAGGGAAAAAAAAGTGTGACAAAAAAAGACTCCGTCAGGAAGGGGTTAAAAAATAAACACACAATCTCTATTTTTTACTTTTCGCTACAGCACCCTTTTCTACAACCAATAACTTTTTTACTTTTCCACCTATTGACTCGAGTGACAGCTCTTTTTTTGCAGGCTGACGTGCAAGCTTTTATTGGTACCATATCTGGATGCTTGCAGCTTTTTGATCACTTTTCTGGGGATGTGAAATGACAAAGAAAACGCAATTTTGCCATTTGGATTTTTTTCTACTGTGGTTCAGTGTACAGGAGAAAGTTCAGCTCACCTGGGTATTGAAATCTTCTCATCCAGGTTGACACAGAGAAGTGGGGAGTAACCACAGCATTCAATGAGCAAAAAAACACCAAAAGTGTAGCTCCAGCAACCGGAAAGGAGACAATAGTTTTTTGGGTTTTTTTAATTCTTTTTATTCAAAAACCGCAGACAGAGAGCATACGACTCATCTGATTAAAGTTCAAAGATCCATATACAACAGTACAATCATGTATGATAACATATAATGATTTACCAATACATATCCAAATTTTCATGCATGTAGGTACTAAGATACATGGTACAGGTCTCTGTTGCAGTCTCATTTTTCCATTTTCCATTTACCCAACATTAAAGTTTAACATTTAATCAATCAGATAACAAGCGTCTTCATACTTTGTAAATTCTTTAGAAAGGCATTTTCATGGGCCCGGCAATGTCAAGAGACCCCTTTGCCAGGACCCCTCTGTCTCCCCTTATTCCCCTCTTGCTCTTGTCCGGATCCCCCCCCCTTTGTGCCCCCCCTCTGGTGGCAGCTGAAGTATAATGGCTACCTATGGTGTCCGCCTGTCAGCTTGAGACAATAGTTTTATCTTTAATCCATTAAAAACATAAGCTTTTTGTTTTTAAAAGAAGCATACAACAAGAAAATCAGACGGTTTTAGCGTCCACACTGACGCGTTTCGGAAAACCTATCCTTATTCATAGTGTGGACACAAAACAACAAAGACCCACTTAAAGGGGGTTTGCCAAGAAGTGACTTCCTTACCTCTTAATCTGCTCAGAAGAGACTATAAACAAAGCACAAAGCCTCAGAGGTGGAGAGATGGGGGTTGAGAACACAGCCAAGAAGCAGGGAGCGTGTGCAATGTTCACTGAAATAACCACATTACAACTAGTTGATTCTATATACAAAAGACACAGGGCTGATTCACTGCTTTTTCTCCACAGTCCCTTGCCAGCTCGTTCATGTTCCCTGTCATCAGATAAGAAGTGCAGACAACACAAGCACGGCCAGATCAGCTCCTGTAAACTGCTGGTCGTGTCTAATGTAAACTTTTAAGTAACTAAGGGCTTGTAAGGAAAGCTGTAGCTCTCAGAGGCTTCACTTTTTGTAATCACATATATTTAGAAAAGTGATTAAATACCCATTTTGGAGGATCCCACGTCAATATTACATCGTGGCAAAACCCCTTTAAATAGTCCCTACCCGAACACCTGCTCACTCCAGAAGGACAACACCCATCTTAGGACAACATTAAAAGCACCTAAAGAAAGGAAGCAAACAAATATAAATAAAAATCAATAATGTAACAGGAGATAGAGTTTAGTATTAAAGGGGTTTTGCCACGAAGTAAAATTGACGTGGGAAGTTTGTAAATTAAATAATAAACATTTTCACCATTCATCATTATTAAAAAATCTGCACCATTTCTGACTGGTCGCACATGCTCAGACATCACCTCTCTTCTCAGGCAGCTATTGAGTGTTCAAACCCCAGGAGCTGTCATTCTACTCCCGTCCTCTGTACTCCTTAGTAATTAGTCAAACAGTGCAAATCAATTAAAAAAAGAAACCTCAATCAGGTATGTGCATTGATAAAGAGAAATAAAATCCACAGGTTTGGTTCCTGCAGTGATTTGAACCAAGGACCCTTGTGCCTGGAGGCAGAAACTTTACCTCTCAGCTACTCACAATGCTTTACATAAACAGATCTTTCTTTGACTACAGAAAGGAAAGGCCTGTTGATGTCATCCTGCTGGGTCACATGATATGCAATTCAAACAAATCACACATACCCGCTTCTGAGCACACAGAGCTGAAGAGCTGGATGCAGGAGGTATGAGATGAGATCTTGGCCAAACCCCTTTAAGACCTAATGGTATACGAGAACCCAAGCAGGAAAATCCAGAAAGTCTCCCGGCTCAGTAATTTTTATGATGATCACCTCCCCGAATTGGTCTCGTAACTTTCTATACCTAAAATTGAGAAACCTGTAGCATCTCCCAAGTGAACCTGAGAGAAATGGTTAAATATCATAGAATGTCTGGAAGAAACTGGTTTCAAAGAGTCGGATATTTGCCTTCTAATACGGATTTTGAGGGAATTGGTCGTACAACCGACATACTGCCATCTACAGATAGAGGACGATATTACATACACTACGTACTTGGTGTTACAATTAATGAAACCATTTATTTTAAAAACCTTGTTATTAGAATAAGAAGTGCAATATTTTGGAGATGTTGCAAATTTCCAAACTGTGCAAATGCGAGGGCCACAGCCATAGAAACCTTTATTTATCAGCCAAGAAGAAAGAAGGCTGGGGGAAAGTATCGACCCCAATGATGGAGCCCTCCTTGATACAAACCTAACACCCTCATCAACTGGATCTTTGATACTATCACAAACAGAAAGAAGTGGCAAATGGCACTATTTGTAGGATCTCATAACATTGCAAACTAAAGGATGTAGAAAAGGCGATATTAGATTGTTTAATACTATGTTGTCTGTGGGTAGTTTGTAATAAACTACTCCGAGACATATTAGACACCAATTCAGACACGCATTTTAATTGATTTTTATTATATTTTCTAGATGTTAACCGTTCATGCACCAGAGATTCTTGATTAACAAAAATAAGTGGAACAGAGCTGTACGTCTTCATGCGCATCAGTTCGCCAACGAGGATATTATTAATGACTGTAACGATCCGGCGCAAACAATGTACACCGATCGCTGGAATCCAGGTGTGGATCCACTGTGATCACCGCAGGCGAGACGGTATATGGAGACCACGCCAGGGAGTGGAGTCTAAGGGGCCCCCGCAAAGCAGGACGGACTTCGCTGCGGGAAACCCCCAGGATGCTACCCCTTACTTGGCTACCTGCAGTGACAGCCGAGGTGCAGGACAGGATCTCCAGGCAGTGGTAGACCGGAACAGCAGGATACAGCCGGAATAAACGTACACATAGCAACATCAGGATACGGCAGGAACAGGACAGGTAACACGGCAGGATACACAGCAGGCACTGGACAGGTAACACGGCAGGATACACAGCAGGCACTGGACAGGTAACACGGCAGGATACACAGCAGGCACTGGACAGGTAACACGGCAGGATACACAGCAGGCACTGGACAGGTAACACGGCAGGATACAAAAACAGGCACTGACAGGTAACACGGCAGGATACAAAGCAGGCACTGGGGCAGGTAAAAACGGTAGGATACACAGCAGGCACTGGACAGGTAACACGGCAGGATACACAGCAGGCACTGGACAGGTAACACGGCAGGATACAAAGCAGGCACTGGACAGGTAACACGGCAGGATACAAAGCAGGCACTGGACAGGTAACACGGCAGGATACACAGCAGGCACTGGACAGGTAACACGGCAGGATACACAGCAGGCACTGGACAGGTAACACGGCAGGATACACAGCAGGCACTGGACAGGTAACACAGCAGGATACACAGCAGGCACTGGACAGGGATCACGGCAGGATACAAAGCAGGCACTGGACAGGGATCACGGCAGGATACAAAGCAGGCACTGGACAGGTAACACGGCAGGATACAAAGCAGGCACTGGACAGGGATCACGGCAGGATACAAAGCAGGCACTGGACAGGGATCACGGCAGGATACACAGCAGGCACTGGACAGGTAACACGGCAGGATACAAAGCAGGCACTGGACAGGGATCACGGCAGGATACAAAGCAGGCACTGGACAGGGATCACGGCAGGATACACAGCAGGCACTGGACAGGGATCACGGCAGGATACACAGCAGGCACTGGACAGGGAACACAAACAGGATACAAAAGCAGGCACTGGACAGGTAACACGGCAGGATACAAAGCAGGCACTGGACAGGGATCACGGCAGGATACACAGCAGGCATTGGGCAGGTAAACCCCGGCAGGATACACAGCAGGGACTGGACAGGTAACACGGCAGAATACACAGCAGGCACTGGGACAGGGATCACGGCAGAATACACAGCAGGGCATGGACAGGTAACACGGCAGTACACAGCCCGGCACTGGACAGGGAACAAGGCAGGATACATAGCAGGCACTGGACAGGTATCACGGCGGGATACAAAGCAGGGACTGGGACAGGTAACACGGCAGGATACACAGCAGAGCACTGGACAGGGATCACCCGGGAGGATACACAGCAGGCACTGGACAGGTAACACAGCAGATACAAAGCAGGCACTGGACAGGTAACACGGGAGGAATAAAACAAACAGGCCTGGACAGGGATCACGGCAGGATACACAGCAGGCACTGGACAGGTAACACGGCAGGATACACAGCAGGCACTGGACAGGTAACACGGCAGGATAAAACAGCAGCACTGGAACAGGTAACACGGCAGGATACAAAGCAGGCACTGGACCAGGTAACACGGCAGATACACAGCAGGCACTGGACAGGTAACACAGCAGGATACACAGCAGGCACTGGACAGGGATCACGGCAGGATACAAAGCAGGCACTGGACAGGGATCACGGCAGGATACAAAGCAGGCACTGGACAGGTAACACGGCAGGATACACAGCAGGCACTGGACAGGGATCACGGCAGGATACAAAGCAGGCACTGGACAGGGATCACGGCAGGATACACAGCAGGCACTGGACAGGGATCACGCAGGGGTACACAGCAGGCACTGGGCAGGGATCACGGCAGATACACAGCAGGCACTGAAATGGTAAAAACGGCAGGAAATACAAAGCAGCACTGGAAGGTAACACAGCAGGATACACAGCAGGCACTGGACAGGGATCACGGCAGGATACACAGCAGGCACTGGACAGGGATCACGGCAGGATACACAGCAGGCACTGGACAGGGATCACGGCAGGATACACAGCAGGCACTGGACAGGGATCACGGCAGGATACACAGCAGGCACTGGACAGGGATCACGGCAGGATACACAGCAGGCACTGGACAGGGATCACGGCAGGATACACAGCAGGCACTGGACAGGTAACACGGCAGGATACACAGCAGGCACTGGACAGGTAACACGGCAGGATACACAGCAGGCACTGGACAGGGATCACGGCAGGATACACAGCAGGCACTGGACAGGTAACACGGCAGGATACACAGCAGGCACTGGACAGGGATCACGGCAGGATACACAGCAGGCACTGGACAGGTAACACGGCAGGATACAAAGCAGGCACTGGACAGGTAACACGGCAGGATACAAAGCAGGCACTGGACAGGGATCACGGCAGGATACACAGCAGGCACTGGACAGGTAACACGGCAGGATACACAGCAGGCACTGGACAGGGATCACGGCAGGATACACAGCAGGCACTGGACAGGGATCACGGCAGGATACACAGCAGGCACTGGACAGGGATCACGGCAGGATACAAAGCAGGCACTGGACAGGGATCACGGCATGATACACAGCAGGCACTGGACAGGGATCACGGCAGGATACACAGCAGGCACTGGACAGGGATCACGGCAGGATACACAGCAGGCACAGGCCAGGGATCACGGCAGGATACACAGCAGGCACAGGCCAGGGATCACGGCAGGATACACAGCAGGCACAGGCCAGGGATCACGGCAGGATACACAGCAGGCACTGGACAGGGATCACGGCAGGATACACAGCAGGCACTGAACAGGGATCACGGCAGGATACACAGTAGGCACTGGACAGGGATCACGGCAGGATACAGCAGGAAGAGACAACAGGAGACAGACAGGCAGATGGTCAGGAGCTCTGGTGGATAGCAGGAACTGGACTAGCAACTCAGTAGTTAAATCCTGTATAGCAGCCCTGAGAAGCTGGCAGGAGCTCGGAGATGGACTCAGCATGACGCTCAACACTGCAACAATGGACTGACCCAGGAGCACAGACAAAAACTTCCTCTAATAGCCAGGGGTCATAGGTCAAGAGGAAGGTGCACAGGACAGAGGACCAATAAAGGACAGGAAGCTGCCACGCGCGCGCCCTAGAGGCGCAGTGCACATACAGGACCCCGGGAAGCAGGAGCAACAAAAAAGGCAAGTAAAAGGAAGGCATGACACGCTAGCGGCCCATGGCAGGGGACCGCGGCGTGAACGGTGACAATGACATGGGGCGGGTGACAACCTAGTAAAGGTAGTGAAGTTTTACAATACATAAAAGGTGTCTGAATGCGTAACGCAAAGTATGGTAAGTATTTGGATACATTTTCTGGACTGCAAAAACGTGCTCCATTGTTTCTATTGGCTTCTAAATGCGTAAAACAGATCAAGAAGTGACATAAAATAAGTATCGTCTGATCGACAATACATTGAAATCAACGAAAACTGAATGGAACATTGTTAAATACATATTTGAGTACGTATTTCAGTATGTAATATGTACCGAAATACGTGTGTCACAAATGCTGTGTGAACATACCCTTACTCATAATATGACATCTGTCCAGCTAACACTCGGTGGTTACAGCGCACCGTTTCTCACTCCAATCAGGACATCAGCGGTGAGATTGCTGTGTCCCAATCGGTGAACATGGCAGCTGGAAGCCTTGTTAAGGCTTCCGCTGCCGCCATGTTTTCAATTTCTCCACTTCCAGCCCCAGATAGGTAGTGGGGAAACTACCATATTGGTACACCATAATGCATTACTAGGCAATGCATTAGCCTGTATAAATGATCGCGTTCCCTCTTGGTGAAACACCCTAGGGGGACTCAAAGTAAAAAGAAAAAAAAAGTGTTTTAAATTGTAAGGCTATGTTCACACAGCTTAATTGCGGGACGGCCCCATAGACATGCATTATCCACGGCGCGTATACGCCATGAATAAGTAGTATGTCACTTCTCTCCCCGCTCGCCGTATTGTGCGAATTACGGGCTGAAATACGTCCCAGATTAAGCCGAGTGAACATAACCTAACAAAAAAAAAATTAAACGTTCAAATCACCCCCCTTTCATCATTTTGCAAATAAAAAAATAAAATAGTTACACATATTTGGTATCGCCACATCTGATCTATTAAAATATCATTTATCCCGTACGCTAAACAGTGTAGAAGAAAAAAATTCCAAACGCCAAAACTGCATTTTTTTTAGTCATTTCACATTCCCTTAAAATTGGAATAAATTTGATCAAAAAAGTCACGTGTATTCCAAACTGGTACCAATAAAAAGTACCATCAGTCCGCAAAAAAAATGTCCCTCACTCAAGTGTTAGTACAAATAAGTTAGTAGTTGTAGAAAATGGTGCAAATTTCAAAAATAGAAAATGTTTTGAATTTTTTTACGGTACCAAAACATAACGAAAACCATACATGGTTGGTATTGCCGGATTCGTATCAACCTATAGAATATAGATAATACATCATTTATACCGAAGATTGAACGCCGTAAAAGCAAAACACCCGAAAACATGGCGCTAGTACGTTTTTTTCACATTTTGCCCCACTTAGATTTTTTTTTTTGCGGTCTTCAAGTATAATCTATGGTAATTTTAATAACATCATAAGAAAGTACACTTTGTCCCGCAAAATAAACGTTTTTTTTTTTTTTTAAACGCATTTATATTTTTTAAAAGTAGTGAAACATAAAAAGATATATATAAAATGTATATTATTGCAATTGTACCGTCCGCATAGTAAAGTTATCCTGTCATTTATCCCTCATGGTGAACAGTGTAAAAATGAAGCCCAAAAAACAATGACGGAACTGTTTCCCCCCCCACCCCATTTTCATTGCCCAATGCGCAACAAACTATCGAACACCTGTGTGCCCAAAATGCACAATACACCCCTAGATGAGATCCATGAGGGGTACTGAATCCAAAATGGAATGACTTCTGGAAGGTTTCACCTGTTCTGCTACTTTGGGGGCATTGAAAATGCGACATGACACCCAACAAAATCTGCCTTCCAAAAGCCAAATAGCGCTCCCTCCCTTGTACGCCCTGCCATGCGGCCAAACAGCAGTTTACACCCACACCTAGGGTATTGTGGAACTTGGAAGAAATTGCTTAACAAAATTTGGGGCGCTTTATTTCCAGGATTCCTTGTAAAAATTAAACATTTTCAGCTAAACTGAATCTTTTTTTTTCATTTTCACAGCTTAATGCAAAACAAATTTGTGAAACACCTGTGGGGTCAATGTGCTTACTACTCCCCTGGATATATTCCTTAATGGGTGTAGTTTCCAATATGGGGTCTCTATAGGGTCGTTTATTAATTTTTATCACCAGAAATGGCGCCTAAATAAAATCATAATGAAAATGAGACTCCAGAGTCCAGTAGGTGCTCCTCCTATTCTGGGGCTTGTGGTTGAGCCAAGTAGCACACTAGGGCCATATATAGGATATCTTTAAAATCATCAGAATCTGGGTAATTGATGTTGATTTGCATTTACCTGGTCACATCTACTGTGTTCCAGTGAATAAAAACTTAAAATCTGCAAAACAGTGACATTTTGAAATTCCACCTCCACTTTGCTTTAATTTCTGTGAAGTACCTAACATGTTAAAAAAAAACTTATGCTGTTTTAAATATTTTAAGGGGGCTAGTTTCGTAGAGGGAGTCATGTATGGGTAACACGCTGGCCCCTCAAAGCTACGTCAACTGGACTGGTGCCTAAAAAAAATATTTTTAAAATTTTCTTGAAAATGTGAAAAATTACTACTGAATTTCTAAGCCCCTTAATGTCGCAAAAAAAAAAAACACATTTTAATAAATGATGGCAACCGACAGTAGACAAACTATTTTGAGTGGAGTAACTATCTGTTTTACATGCTGAACTTTTGGAACTTTGAAAATGGAAAATATTTCTAAATGTTCACAAATAAGGGATTGTATGGACCGAAATTTCTCATTAACCTAAAGACAATCTCTGCCCAAATGGATAGGTAAAAGTTTTAAAAAAAAAAAAAATTTAGATTTTTATTTAAAGTGCAAAATGCCAGTTTTTAAAGGGTTTGGGGCTCTGTCAGAAAGGAAAAAAACTGGCTGGGAAAAGGGGGAAAAAAAGGGAGGAGTTAAAAGAAAAAAAAATATATATATATAAAAAGAGTACAAAAAAAAAACTGGCCTTGAACTCTCCTGCAGTGCTTCATACAATTAGACTTTGCAGATGATGGGGCTGGCTTCAAAAAAGAAATTTTTTCATGCATATTTTCATACATATAATGTATATTTTAAAATGCCAAAAAGAAATTTGAATGCCCTATCGTTGTGTATGCGTACTAGACGGGGGAAAATGTTTTTTATTTTGGTTTTCCATTTTGCATTCAGCCCCGAAAAAAGCCCTTTTGGGTAACCGGCCCTGGATTAGCATTGGATAGGGCTACTTCATGTCCAATGTTATCCTTTGGATTTGTGCCGTATATTACATTTCTGGAGGTAAAACGCCAAGTGACCCCCAGGTTTCCCCCAATTTTTAAATAGGAATTCCCCCAACCCTTTCCCTGGCACAAACCCAAAAGAAATGTGCCCCCCCATACTTCCCTGAAGGGGGCCCGTAAAAGGCATTGTTAGTACATACCAGCTTTTCTTCTTCTTTGCTGCATGAGAAGAGAGAGCACTGCTTCCAAGGAAAAACTTTTAGAAAAGAAGGCTGAAAACCAGTCTCATGATTTTGCTTTGGGACGTGGGTTTTGATCATATGGGGCTCCCCCTTGATTTGTCGTCAAGACTTTCCCTCCTTTTATAAAGAAGTGAGAAAAGGGGAAAGTGGAAAAAATTTACTTCCATTAGCTCCGAGCACACGGATGGCTTAACCCGAAATGAAGAAGATATTGTTATCTAAACTCACATGGCTGCCCCTCCCTTACTGAGCCCCAAAACCGACGGCCGCCACAAGGGAGCACGCATGGCCATACTATACTATGCAGAACATAGGTAAGGGAGACCTAGATTACCTGGGTTCCTAAACTCTTGGAAAACCCCTGAGGGGCCCCTCGCATTTTCCCTTTAAAAAAATGGTTTTCCTTTTTCAGGGTTTAAAGACAGAGGCCAAAAGGGACCCACATAGTTTTCGGGGATCCATGTAAAAAAAACAAGGACCCCATTTTTAGTTAAACCCCGGGGGTCCATGTTTAACAATACAAAAGGGCCCCTTTTAGTTACCCGGGGATCCATGTAAAAAAAAAAAGGACCCCATTTTAAAATTTTCCCGGGGGATCCCTTTTAAAAATAAAGGGCCCCTTATAGTTACCGGGGGATCCATGGTAAAATACAAGGACCCCCCCTATAGTTTCCGGGGAAACCGTAACAATACAAGGAAACCCCCCTTTTGTTTTCCGGGGGATCCCGGGAACAATACAAGGACCCCATTTTATTTTTCCCGGGGCATCCCTGTAAAAAAATACAAGGGCCCCAAAATTTAAATTTTTCCCGGGGGATCCATTTAACAAAACAAGGGCCCCTTAAAGTTTCCGGGGCATCCCTGTTTTAAAAATACAAGGACCCCATTTTAGTTTAAAGGGGGAACCATTTAAAAAATACAAAGGGGCCCCCTTATAGTTAACCGGGGGGATCCCTGTAAAAAAATACAAGGACCCCATTATAGTTACCGGGGCATCCATGTAACAATACAAGGACCCCATTATAGTTACCGGGGCATCCATGTAACAATACAAGGACCCCATTATAGTTACCGGGGCATCCATGTAACAATACAAGGACCCCATTATAGTTATCGGGGCATCTATGTAAAAAAATAAAAGGACCCCTTTAAAATTAACCCGGGGCATCCATGTAACAATACAAGGACCCCATTATAGTTACCGGGGCATCCATGTAACAATACAAGGACCCCATTATAGTTACCGGGGCAAACCAAAGGTTTCAATACAAGGGACCCCATTATAGTTACCGGGGCATCCATTTAACAATACAAGGAACCCCAAAAAAAAGTTTTTCCGGGGATCCATGTTAAAAAAACAAGGACCCCATTTTAAAATTACCGGGGGATCCATGGGAACAAAACCCAAACCCCCATTTTTAGTTACGGGGGATCCAGGGAAAAAAATAAAAAGGAACCCCCTATAGGGTTCCCGGGGGGGATCCCTGTAACCCAAAACAAGGGGCCCCCTTATAGTTAGGGGGATCATGTAACAATACAAGGACCCCCTTTTTAGTTACCGGGGATCCATGGGAACAAAACAAGGACCCCCTTTTTTTTACCGGGGGCATCCATGTAACAAACAAGGGCCCCCCTTATAGTTAACGGGGCATCCATGTAAAAATACAAGGAAAAACCCCTATAGTTACCGGGGGAACCATTTAAAAAAACAAGGGCCCCAATTATTTCCGGGGCATCGATGTAACAATAAAGGGGCCCCCCCTATAGTTTTCCGGGGCATCCCTTTTAACAATACAAGGACCCCATTAAAAATTACGGGGGGATCCATTTTAAAAAATAAAAGGACCCCCTTATATTACCCGGGGGATCCCTGTAAAAATAAAGGGGCCCCATTTTTGTTACCGGGGGGAAACCAAGGGAAAAAAAAAATTTTAAAAAAAATTAAAAAGTTTTCCCGGGGGATCCATGTAACAATAAAAGGAAACCCCCCTTTTAGTTTCCCCGGGGGAACCAAAGTAACAATACAAGGGGCCCCCCTTAAGTTACCGGGGGGATTTCCCGTAACAATACAAGGACCCCACTAAGTTAACCCCGGGGGGATCCATGAAACAATACAAAGGGCCCCCTTTATAGTTTTCCGGGGCATCCCCTGTAACAAATTTCAAAGGGCCCCATTTTAGTTACCGGGGCCTCCCTTTTAAACCAAAACAAGGGAAAAACCCCTTTTAGTTACGGGGCATCATTAAAAAATTTCATGGACCCCATTTTAGTTTCGGGGGACCCGTAAAATCAAAGGGGCCCCCCTTATAGGGTTCCCGGGGGTTTCCCTGTAACAATACAAGGACCCCATTTTATTTCCGGGGCATCCCTGTAAAAATACAAAGGGGGCCCCCCCTTTTTAGGGCCGGGGCATCCATGTAACAATTTCAAGGACCCCCACTATAAAACCGGGGGATCCATTTTAACAAACAAAGGCCCTTTAGTTTTCCGGGGGAATCCATGTAACCCAAAACAAGGACCCCCCTTTTAGTTACCCGGGGAAACCATGTAACAAAAACAAAGGGCCCCCTTATAGTTTTTCCGGGAATCCCTGTAACAATAAAAAGGACCCATTTTAGTTACCCGGGGGTCCATTTTAAAAAATCAAGGGGCCCCTTAAAAGTTAAGGGGCATCCCCTGTTTAAAAATTTCAGGGGCCCCTTTTTAAAATTTTTCCGGGGCATCCCAAAGTAACAATACAAGGGGCCCCATTTTTGTTTCCGGGGATCCATTTAACAATTTCAAGGGGCCCACTAAGTTACCGGGGGATCCATGTTAAAAAACAAGGAAAACCCCCCTTAAAAATTTTCCCCCGGGGCATCCCCTTTTTAACCCAAAACAAGGGGCCCCAATTTAAAATTACCCGGGGGATCCCCTGTTTAAAAATACAAGGACCCCCCCTATAGTTAAAACGGGGCCCTCCATGTAACAATACAGGGCCCCCTTATTGTTTAAATGGGGCCTTTTCTCGGCCCTTTAAATTTTCCGGGGGTCCCAAAAAATGACCCCCAAATTGGGGTTTGCAATTCGGGCCCATTGGAACCGGGACCAAAAGTAACCAAAGGGAATTTAGTAAAAAGGGGGAAGAAAATCAAACAAAGGCCCCAATGGGTTCCGGGGTGGACCAAAAACAAAAAGGGGGGCCCCTTTAGGGGTTCCCCATCGGAAAAATTTCAAAAATTTGGTTTCCGGGGCAGGGAATTTAAAAATTTAAAAAACCCCTTTTTAAGGGGGTCCAAGTAAAATCCCAAGGGGAAAATTAAAAATTTGGGAACTATTTAAACAAAACCCGGGTTTAAAACAAATTTTCCGGGCAATTTCCCCCAAACCAAAAAGGACCCCACGATGGGGACGCAAAAAAGGCCCCAAAGGGGGCCCATTTTGGCCCCAAAATTCCGGGCCCCAAGGGCAAAAAAGGACCCGGACCCGGGGGGAAGGGGGCAAACAAGGTTTTGTTTAACGGGGGCCGCCTAAAGGGGAAAAAAACCCCGGGGCACCGCTCCGGGCCCCACCGTTCCCGGGGGAAACCGTAACAAAAAGGACCCCCCTTTTAGTTAACGGGCAAACCATGTTTAAAAATACAATGACCCCATTTTAGTTTTCCGGGGGGAACCATGTAACAATACAAGGGGCCCCATTATAGTTTTTCCCGGGGGATCCCCTGTAACAAAAACAAGGGGCCCCCTTATAGTTAACGGGGCATCTATGTAACAATTTCAAGGGCCCCCCTTTAGTTTTTCCCGGGGGATCCATGTAAAAAAATTTCAAAAGGGCCCCCACTATAGTTACCGGGGCATCCATGTAACAATACAAGGACCCCACTATAGTTACCGGGGCATCCATGTAACAATACAAGGACCCCATTTTAAATTTACCGGGGGGATCCATTTTAAAAAATACAAGGGGCCCCATTAAGTAACCGGGGGATCCCTGTAACCCAAAACCAAAGGGCCCCAATAGTTAAACCGGGGGGATCCATGTAACAAAAACAAGGACCCCAAATTTTGTTTTGGGGGATCCCTGAACAATTTCAAGGGGCCCCCCTTTTTAGGGGTTTCCGGGGCATCCAAGTAAAAAAATAAAGGAAACCCCCTTATAGGTTTTCCCGGGGGATCCATTTTAACAATACAAAAGGAAATTTTAAAATTAAAAAAAAGGGTTTTGGTAAAAAATGCCCCCTATAAAAGGGGGACCAAAATACAAACCCCTTTGTTTCCCCGGGAAAAATTTAAAGGGGCCCCTTTTTAGGGGAAATTTTTTCCCCTAAAGGGCCCCCCTAAAGATTAGGGGGGGGATAATTTTTTTTTGTAAAAATAAAAACCCCCATTTATTTTTGTAAAAACAAACCCAAAATTTTTTAAGGGGTTTCCCCTAAAAAAACAAGTAACCCAAAAATAAATTTGGGATAAAAAAAAGGCCCCCCTTATGTTTTTTTCGGGGGCATTTTTTTGGGGAAAAAATACGGGCCCCCTAATAAAGGGGATAGTTAAAAAAAACCCCCTAATTAAGGGAATGCAATTAAAAAAACCTTATAAATTTAGGGGATTCCTGAAAATAAATACCCCCAAAAAGTTTAAATGTAAAAAAAGGAATTATTTAAACCGGGGGATGAACAAAAAAGGTTTTAAAGGGGGATTTTCTCAATACAAGGAACCCCCTTTTTAAAAAAAGGGGAACCCAAAAATTAAAGGCCCCCTGTCCGGGGCCTTTTTTAAAAAACCAATTTGCCCCAATCTAGGTTTTTGGGGGCCAGTGTTTTAAAGGCCCCTTTAGTTTCCCGGGGGGAACCCCGGGCAAAAAAGGCCCCATTTGTTGGGGGCCAAGGGCAAAAAGGACCCAAAGTAAGGGGGGGGGGCCTTTTCAAAAAGGAAACCCCCAAAACCGGGAAGAAAAAAAGGACCCCAACAAAGAAGGTGGGGCACCCGAAAATAAAGGGGAATTTAAAAACCGGGGCCCCGAAAAAAAGACCCCCAAAAAGGGGAGTGAAAATACAAGGGGAAAAGAAGGGGACCGTAAACAAAAAGGAAAGGAGGGGACCAGGAAAAAAAGAAAAGAGAAATGGGAAAACAAAAAAGGACCCCAAAGAGAGGGGGGAGGAAACGGCGAGGAAAGGGGACCGGACAGAGAGGAGGAGGAAGGGAGAGGGCGAAGGGGCCGGCGGAAAAGGGGGAAGCACAAGAGAAAAAGGGGAAGAAACACGGGGACGAAAGAGAAGAACAGGAAAAAAAGAATAGAAGAGCCCCACGGAAAAAGAAGAAGAAGACAGGGACAGAGAAGGGGGAGGAAACACAAGAAGAAAGGAAAACACCAGAAAAAAGAGACAACAAAAAGAGAAACACAAAAGAGAAAAAAAAGGGACAGAAGGGGCAAGGAAAAGGAGGGCCGGGACAGGGAGAGAGAGGAGGGGAAAAGGACAGAGAAGCAGGAAAAAGAAGGAAAAAGAAAAAACAGGAAAAGGGGAGGAAAGCACAACAGAAGAAGGAAAAACGGACCAAAGAGGAAAGGGGCCGGCCCGGGAAGGAGAGGAGGACCACGAGAAAGAGGGGGAAAACCCGGGACGAAGAGGGGGAGGGCCGGCAGAAAGGGAGAGGAGCGGACAGAGAGAGGGAGGAGGACAGGACAGGAGAGAGAGGGGAACACGGACAGAGGAGAGAGAGAGAAAAACACGGCAGAGAGGGAGGGGAAAACAGGGCAGAAGAGAGAGAGAGGCAGAGAGAGGAGAGGGAAGAAGAAGAGAGAGAGGACCGGACAAAAGGAGAGAGAGAGAAGACACGGACGAGAGAGGGGAGAGACAGGAAGAAAGGAAGAGAAAAGGAGAGACACGGAAAGAGAGAGAAAAACACGGACAGAAGAGAGAGGAGAGAGGACAGGAAGAGAGAAGACGGACAGAGAGAGAGGGGGACAGGACAAAAAAGAGAGAAGAGAGGAAGGACAGAGGAGGAGGGAACACGGACAGGAGGAGAGGGGGAAAACACGGACAGAAGAGGAGAAAAGACACGGACAGAGAGGAGAGAGGACACGGACAGAGGAGAGAGAGAGGACACGGACAGAGGGGAGGGGGAGACACGGACAGAGAAGAGGAGAAACACGGACAGAGAGAGAGAGAGAAAACGGACAAGGAGAGAGGACCGGACAGGAGAGAGAGGGGACAGGACAAAAAAGGGAGAGAGAGACCGGAGAGAGAGAGAGAGAGACCGGAAGAGAGAGAGGAGAGACACGGACAGAAGGAGAGGAGACACACAGAAAGAGAGGAAAACAGGGACAGAGGGGGAAAGACACGGACAGAGAGAAAAGAAACCGGACAGGAGAGGAGGACCCGGACAGAGAGAGAGAGAGACACGGACAGAGAGAGAGAGACACGGACAGAGGGGAGAAGGACAGGCAGAGGGGAGAGAGGCACGGCGAGAGAGCAGAGACCACAGAAGAGAGAGAGGGGAGAGAACAAAAGAGAGGAACACGGAGAGAGAGAGGAGACAGCAGAGAGAGAGAGAACAGAAAAGAGAGAGAAAAACAACACCAAAAGGGGACACACAGAGGGGGAAGAGAAACAAAAGAGAGAGAGAAAACCACACAGGAGAAAGACCACACAGAGAGGAGACACATAAAAAAAAGAGAGAGACAACAAGAGGGGGCCAACAAGGGGAAACACACAGAAGAGAGAAACACAGAAGAGAAGAGAGGCACAACGAGGAGAGAGAAAACACAGAGAGAGAAAGAAGAAAGACAAGAGAGAGAGAGGGACACAGACAGCAGAGGAGAGAGAACAGAAGAGAGAGGAGAAAACACAGACAGAAGAGAGAGAAAACCACAACAGAGAGAGAGAGAGAGAGAGAGAGAGAGAGAGACACAGACAGAGAGAGAGAGAGACACACAGAGAGAGAGAGAGACACAGACAGAGAGAGAGACACAGACAGAGAGAGAGAGACACACAGACAGAGAGAGAGAGAGAATCTCTCGTAAAGCACTTTTGTGACTCTGATGCACAGTCCCAGGTAGTATCACAGAGAGCACAGCTGTACTGCGCAGTCCTACATAAAAAAAAACTTGTAAGATGTGCAGTCCCATGTAAACACAAACAGATAAAGTGTATAGTTTTGTTCTGCATATCTGTAATAATCAGCAGGTATATCACTATGTGAGAGAGAGACAGAAAAAAAAAATTACCCATCTTTCCCAGAGTCCTGAATTTCAAATGCCCCTTCTAGTTACGAAAGGGTATGTAGAGAGAGCGAGAAATTTAGATCTACACTATTGAGTTATACTTACCTTTTCACCTCCAATGATTCCTTAGGCTTTGGCTACACAGCAAATACTGAAATGTCATTGTATTTTGGACGGCATTTTGTCTTTTGGTGTGTGCACCTAGTATTAGTCTCGGACAGCTGAGAACCTCTCCCTTCCCCCAGCTCACACAAAATGAGTCATCATGTGCACAGTGTGAGGCGTGTCTGCAGAGAATGAAGATACTCCCTGCTCCGAGGAGAATCACGCCCCTCCATTTCACAAGCTCTGCTTAGCAACCAGCACAAAAGGCTGACAAATGCTGTAACGAGACAACCCCTAGACTGTTCCAAAAGACCGATGCCATATCTCATAGTAAAAGACGTTGAATACGTTTTTATTCAAGAGGTTGATGCTGGAATCATTTAGGTTCTTTTTCTTGACTATTGCTATATTGCCCTGCATCATAAGGCTGTGTTCACACGGTGTATTTGTGGGCGTAATTGTACTGCAATACACCCCGCAAATACGGTAATTCACCATACTCATTGAGAGCTAGGACTACCTGCCATTTTCCCCGGCGCACAATACCACCGGGAAAGTGAAGGTCAATGGGAGCACTTCAGAATTACGCGCTGGCCAGCAGCAGGCGTATAGCGGCATGTACTGTGCCTAACGGTGAGCTGTTCCGCAATCACATTGCTTGTATTGTTTCATACAGTCAGGTTTTTTTTTTTTAGGCAAAAAGATTGAATACCTAAAGTGTGAGATGAAACACAATGAGGTTTTCTGTAGAAAAATGTTGTGCGCTAGTTGCTTAACACATTGTTTTTCCCTTCCCTTCTTCCCAGAGCCATAACTTTATTATTTTTCCCCCTACATAGACACATGAGGACTTTTATTTTGCAAGACAAGATGTACTTTCTAATGATGTTATTCATATTACTATAGAATATACTGGATAACCACAAAAAAAATTCTAAGTGGGGCAAAATTTGAAAACAACTGCACTCGCCTTGTTTACGGGGGATTTGTTTTTACGACATTCAATCTTCGATATAAATGATGTGTTAGGGCGCGTTCTCACAGGACAAATACCGTTCGGTTTGCCGGCCAGTATTTGTGCTGTTTTGCAGCCGTCCCCACGGCCGCGGAGGGGACGGCTTTTCTACGCTATGAGCC
The DNA here is from genome assembly GCA_025379985.1 of Phyllomedusa bahiana. Classification (NCBI taxonomy): domain Eukaryota; kingdom Metazoa; phylum Chordata; class Amphibia; order Anura; family Hylidae; genus Phyllomedusa; species Phyllomedusa bahiana. The sequence goes on along the minus strand of JAODAL010033796.1, from coordinate 125 downwards.
CTCCCCCTTCACATTGGCTTGCACAGATTCCGTCCGGAAACCGGACGGAAGATTGTGCTAGCACAATGTTTTGCGGGCGGTAAACCCGTGCAGTGGGGGGGACTGCTGCAAGGTTTTCCATAGAG
>JAODAL010033795.1:0-45104 GCA_025379985.1 Phyllomedusa bahiana | reverse complement strand
TATGCCCCCCAAAGTATGCCCCCCAGTAGCCAGTAGATGCCCTCCTTGTAGCCAGTAAATGCCCCCCTGGTAGCCAGTAATATGCCCCTCTGTAGCCAGTGTTGCCCCCCCTTGTAGCCAGAGATGCCTCCCTTGTAGCCAGTGATGCCCCCTCGTAGCCAATGATGTCCCCCTGTAGCCAGTGATGCCCCCCTTGTAGCCAGTGATGCCCCCCTGTAGCCAGTAATATGCCCCTCTGTAGCCAGTAGATGCCCCCTGTAGCCAGTGATGCCCCCCTGTAGCTAGTAGGTGCCCCCCTGTAGCCAATGATGTCCCCCTGTAGCCAGTGATGCCCCTGTAGCCAGTAGATGCCCTCCTGTAGCCAGTGATGCCCCCCTTGTAGCCAGTGATGCCCCCCTTGTAGCCAGTAGATGCCCCTCTGTAGCCAGTAGATGCCCCCCTTGTAGCCAGTGATGCCCCCCTGTAGCCAGTAATATGCCCCTCTGTAGCCAGTAGATGCCCCCTGTAGCCAGTGATGCCCCCCTGTAGCCAGTAGATGCCCCCTGTAGCCAGTGATGCTCCCCTTGTAGCCAGTGATGCCCTCTGTAGCCAATAGATGCCTCCCCTGTAGCCAGTAGATGCCCCCCTGCCCCCCTGTAGCCAGTAATATGCCTATCTGTAGCCAGTAGATGCCCCTGTAGCCAGTGATGCCCCCCTGTAGCCAGTTGATGCCCCCTGTAGCCAGTAGATGCCCTCCTGTAGCCAATGATGCCCCCCTTTAGCCAGTAGATGCCCCCCTTGTAGCCAGTGATGCCCCCTTGTAGCCAGTGATGCCACCCCTTGTAGCCAGTGATGTCCCCCCTGTAAGTAATTATAAAATAACAAAAAATTACTTACAAGACCTCGGACCGCACGACCAGCTACCGGGAGCTGCTGAGCGGTGTAAGCAGCCTGACTTTATCACGCTGCTTACACTGCACGCAGCTCCCAGGGATCTCCTCGGCGGCAGAGCTACCTCTGCTGCCGAGGGGACACAGCGTAACAGGGGGCGCGGTGAAAGCCATGCGCCCCCTGCGACGCTGATACAGGGGAGGAGTCAGGACGGGAACGATCCGTCCCGCCTCCTCCTCTGTACTGGCAGCTGCTGGCTCTGCGCAAAACAGCCGCGCAGAGTCAGGGGCGCTCCTCCGGACAGGCAGGGTGGGCGGCCACGGCGTCCCCCTCGGGTGAGCGGAGCCTCGGCACCCCTGCCCGCCCCTAGGAACGGCCCTGCCGGCCGCTAGGAACGGCCCTGCCCGCCCCTAGGAACGGCCCTGTCAAAGGCCATAGGTGGAAAGGGAACACCAATTTCTTTAACTCTAGGAAGCTGCTCGCGCGCAACCCCTAGTGGCCAGCCGGGATAGTGCAGGCAGAAGCAGAGACTGCTGCATGGTGCTGAAGGAGGAAGCAGGACGTGGCCAGGTAAGTAGTAGCGCAGCACAGCACATGCCGGGGCTGGCCGAGCCTGGGTTTGGGCGCCCGGTCCGTGGCACGGGAGATGTCAGGAGCCGGGAGGCGCGAGTGGCCGCGGCCCGGGCGCCAGACCGCGGAGCGCAGCATTACAGTACTACCCCCCCCTTAGGGCCCCTCCTTCCAGAAAACCGGAGTCTGTGAAAACGTTGGATGAGAGTGGGAGCGTTGATATTTTCTTGAGGCTCCCAGAACCTCTCCTCAGGTCCGAAGCCCTTCCAATTCACGAGGTAGTAAGTCTTGCCTCTAGAACGCTTCATGTCCAGGATTTCTATTACTTCGTAGATGTCTTCGTATTAGGAGGTGCAGCAACAGGAACCGCCTTGCGTGAATACCGATTGAGAATTACCGGTTTCAGGAGAGACACATGAAATTAATTGGGGATGCGGAGGGAGGGAGGCAAGCGGAGTTTGTAGGATACCGGGTTGATCTGTCGTAGAACGCTGAAAGGACCAAGATAGCATGGTGCAAACTTCAAACTATGCACTCGGAGACGGATGTGCTTGGAGGAGAGCCAAATTTTATCCCCAGGTTGGTATGTAGGAGGTGCTCTGTGCTTCTTGTCAGCTTGCGCCTTAAACTGGGTGGCCGCATGACACAAATTTTGACAGGTGAGTCGCCAAATTTGAGAAAAGTCCCGTACTAGGGTGTTGGCAGCAGGAACTTCCGAAGAGGCAGACAGTGGCAGAGGAAGATGAGGATGTTGACCAAATACCACATAGAAGGGAGACTCCCCTGAGGACTCGCTGGTATGGTTGTTGCAGGTGAACTCCGCCCAGGGGAGCAGAGAGACCCAATCGTCTTGCCGAGCTGAAATAAATTGGCGCAGGTAGTTCACCAGGACCTGGTTGATCCACTCCACTTGGCCATTAGATTGTGGGTGATATGAAGACGAGAAATCCAATTTAATTCCCCGTAGAGAGCACAAGGCACGCCAGAAGCGAGAGGTGAATTGTACTCCTCTATCAGAGACGATGTTAGAAGGCATTCCATGTAAACGGAAGATGTGCTGTACGAACAATGGAGCCATTTGTGGAGCCGAAGGAAGAACTGGCAGAGGCTTGAAATGCGCCATCTTGGAGAATCGATCCACAATGACCCAGACAACCGAACACCCCTTGGATGGTGGGAGATCAGTCACAAAGTCCATAGCGATGTGGCTCCATGGTAATTCAGGCACTGTCAATGGCAACAGATAACCAGCAGGTCAAAGACGAGAACTCTTACTCTGTGCACAGTTAGGGCTAGCAGCCACGAACTCCTTGACATCCTGTGCGAGGGAGGGCGACCAGTAGTGACGTGCGATGAGGCGGAGAGACTTACGATAGCCAGCATGACCGGCCACTTTGGAAGTGTGACCCCAGGACAGAATGCGTTTCCTCAGGGAGGGGCGCACAAAGGTCCTACCAGGCGGAATTTCTTGCAACCTTACGGGTGCGGCATGGACCAGATGTTCGGGGGGATCAGGTACTGCAGTTCAGATTCAGAGTCGGAGGCATCTGTTGCCCGGGACAGAACATCGGCCTTGAGGGTTTTTGCGGCTGGCCGAAATGGAGGATGAAGTTAAAGCGAGAAAAAAATAACGACTACCGGGCCTGACGAGGATTCAAGCGTTGTGCTGTCTGTAGGTATAGAAGGTTTTTATGATCCGTATATATGGTCACTGGATGTAGAGCGCCCTCCAGAAGATGCCGCCATTCTCCCAAGGCCAGTTTGATCGCCAACAGTTCTCTGTCCCCAATGGAGTAGTTTTTCTCCGCAGGCAAGAAGGTCCTGGAGAAGAAGCCACATGTAAAACCCAAAAATCTCTCCGGACTGAGCGATGAAGAACAGAGGCGAGGAAAGGCTGCTTTTAACTGAGCAAATTTCTTCAGCCTCAAGTCCATAGACGGGGTTACTCCCTTTTTTGGTGGGGCAACAAAGGACTATGAGTTTGGAAAATGCGGAATAAAATTGGGCGGTATTATTGGAGAAACCGAGAACCGCGGGATAGTCGAAGACCACAGGACGGGCCCAGTTCAATATGCGAAGACTTTTCGGATCCAAGAAGACCTTGCGCAGAGATTAGTATCCCAAGAATTAAGGGTTCATTAAAATAAACACTTCCCCAAAAATTGGCTTAGAGATGGTTTGCTCAAATTCGGGGGGTACCAGACGCATGAGCCCAATAAATTTTTATTTCCGGAGATAGTTTAAGATGTCACCAAAGTAGACTGTACACAGGGGTAGAGAAGGCTCGGAAAAAGTAATTTTCGAATTTTGAAATACAGGGGGGCGTTTTTCAAGGCCAAAGGGCATACCAATTTTTTTAAAGGGCCCACGGGGTTTAAAGATGGTCTTCCACTATCCCCCCCCCTAAACGGACAGATTGTAAGCGCCCGAGATCGAACTGAGAAGACCGTGGTCCCCGGATCCTATCGAAGGCCTTTCCCAAAACAAATGCAATGGGTAGCGATTTTTTTATGGATCTTATTACCCCCATATCTATGCACAGTCGCAAGGGGCCCGTCCCTTTTTTACAAAAAGAAGCCCCTCCCCGGGGAGATGAAGATTGCGGATAAAGCCCTTTTCCAATTTTTTTGATATAGCTGACATTGCCTCAGTTTCAGCCCAGACAAGGGGTAAACCCCTACCCGGGGGGGCGTTGATCCTGGGTCAGTTCTATAGGGGAAACGTAGGGCCGGGGGAGGGGAAGAAACTTCTGTTTCTTTCAGAACACGTCCCAAACTCCCGTATGACGAAAGGCCCGATGGAGCTGGAAAGGCTGGAAGAAGGGTGAGGCACCCACCAAAGGGAGGATGTGGTGCAAAAACAAAAAAGATGGCACCGGGGCCCCCCGAGGAACTTCTCCCATTTCCCTTTAATGGTGGGGGTGTGGTCACGCAGCCCCAAGGAAACCCCCGGAGGGGAAATACAGCGGAGCATCGGACAAGGAAAGAGACTTTTCCTGGTTAGTACTCCTATACGCAACTTAAGGGGTGCGGCGGGGCCGGGGTGGGACAGGAGAGGACTTACCATTCACGGGAAAAAACGGAGAGGGGCTTGTCCCAAGGGAATCACTGGCAGCCCGGTACCTATCCCCAAGAGCGGGTGGAGAAGTTGCCCCCAAAGATCCAAAAGGCGGCAAACTCGAAGCATAACCCGGGGGGAAGCGTTAGAGTGACCCTCATGGGGCAAAGGCGGAGAAGAAAGTTCCCTCCCAGGGTTCCCTCTCCCACGAAGCCCGGGTCTGTAGTTTCCCCCGCAGGGGCACTCCCCAGCAGATGCTTGGGACCACATAGAGGCAAGTCCTTTGGGTTTCACCGGGGGTCTTCTCCTCCGACAGGGGGGGCCCCACCCACTTGCATGGGCTCCTCCCCATGGGGGCAGGGAAGGCTGCAGAGGACGCTGGAAGACAGGTGCAAGGCGAGGACTCCTACGGGGGGCGATAATTCTCCCGTTGAAGCCGAACCTCCTGTTGACGTTCCGAGAAATGGATGTCGATGCGGGTGGCCAAGGTGATGAGGTCGTCCAGACTGTTTTGAACGTCACGCCCCGCTAGTTCATCCTTAATATGACCGACCAACCTCTCCAAGAAGGTTGCGACCAGGGCCTCGTTGTTCCAGGACAGCTCTGAGGATAAAGTCCGGAATTGTATAGCATACTGTCCCACCAAGGAGTCACCCTGTCTGAGACGAAGAAAGGAAGAGGCAGCGGAGGAAGCTCTTCCCGGCTCTTCAAATACCTTACAGAAGGCGGACAGGAAATTTGCTAGATGGGCTGTCAGCGGATCTCCACATTCCCACAGGGGTGTCACCCAGGCTAGTGCTTCACCGGAGAGGAGAGAAATAATGAAGGCCACTTTAGCCTGGTCAGTTGCTAATTGATGTGCAAGGACCTCGAAGTGGATCGTGCACTGGTTCAAAAATCCACGGCAGGCCTTGGGATCCCCGTAGTATCGAGGTGGCAGAGACAGATGCAGGGAGGAACTGCTAGATGCTGCAGGTACCGGAGCGAGAACCAGAATGGAGACAGGTGCCGGAGCCGGGGCCACAGGTGGTTCAGTGAGTCGAGCCGCAAGGTTCTGCAGCATAACGAAGAGTTGCTCTTGACGGGCGCCCTGGCACGTGATTTCAGCCACGAGGCTCTCTGTGTCTGGTAATGGTTGATTGGCGGGATCCATGGCCCAGTTGTACTGTCAGGACCGCTCAGCGAGAGTGAAGTGGATCCACTGGTCACCGCTATGAGTTGGCGTAACCTACGCCAGGGAGCGGAGTCTAAGGGACCCCTTGTCACCACCGGAGCCTACCGCAAGGCAGGACGAGCTTTGCCGCAGGGAATCCCCCAGGTCGCTACCCCCAACGTAGGACCCAGCGGTGACACCCAAAGCAGGTAGCGTGGAACTGAGTAGGCAGGACACTGGAGCATAGAACCAGGGTAGGCAGGACACCGGAGCGTAGAACCAAGGTAGGCAGGACTGTCTAGGCAGGATTGGCAAGGCAGGAGCGGAAACGTAGAGGCTACGAAACCGTGAGAGAGAACGCTAGCAACCGCAGGCAACCGTTGCTAACGCAGGGACACCAACTGGGCGCCGACGACAGGAAGGGGTGTCCCTATAAAGCCCAAGCTCAAAGGCCATAGGTGGAAAGAGAACACTAATTAGGTACTGTCCCTTTAAATCTAGGAAACTGCTCGCGCGCGACCCTTAGTGGCCGGCCGGGATGGTGCAGGCAGAAGCAGCGCATGCCGGGGCTGGCCATGCCTGGGGTCGGGTGCCCGGTCCGCGGTACGGGAGGTGGCAGGAGTCGGGAGGCGCGAGTGGCCGCGGCCCAGGCGCCGGACCGCGGCTCGCGCCGTTACAGGAACCGATCCGTAGCTATTCAAACCCTATGGCATGGAACAATGTCCCGCCGAAAGTGTCCTTCTGCTGTTGAGTAAACAGCTGCCATGATAGGCATGATCTTCCACAATACTTAGATAAGACCTACCATTTAAACATATTTCTTGTCTGCAAGATTTCTATTGAATCAGTGTTGGACTTGGGTGCTTGGGGCCCACCAGTGGAATTGATTCTTGGGGCCCACCAGAGTTGCGTTTTTGGCTTACCAGCATTGATTTTTTTGGCCCACCAGTGTAGTTCATACTTGGGGTCCACCCTACAGCTACAGTGCATGACTGCATATACTACACATGACTCTTGCTCTCCACCTCATGTTTTCTGCCCTTTTTCTCCCTGAAAAGCAGCTCAAGGCCTGCCCTATCCAGGGGCCAACCAGACATTTCCCTTGCTCCCCTGTGGGTCAGTCTGAGCTTGTACTGAACTACTTACTGTAGCTTGCAAATTTTTAATAATTTTTTCCTTGTTTTTTTAAGGTTTAATCTCCCTTTAAGACAGAAAACAAAAGTTTTGCTATTCAGTAAATCCACATCAGAGCTGAACTCTGGAAGATCAATAAACAACAAAACAGCAATTATACATAACCCTAATTGAATCCTGTGATTTAACTTTAATAAGTGAAGCATGGCTTGATGGAAATGCAATCCCTATAGTGGAAGCTGCAATACCAAGAAACTACTTAACTACTTAGTGCCGCACCATAAGACACAGAAAAGAAAGGGAGGTGAAGTAGCTATCTGTTTTAAATCTACAAAATATTACTCATCTACCAACTCCCATGTGATAGATCAGCATTTCTCAAGGAATCGGCAAATAATTGTCCATCTTAAATCTAGAACACCAAGGTGGATCATGCTTTTGCTTACATTTTAGGCAGGGTACTTACTATGGATGAGCCAGGTTTATCTGAAACAGTACACTCACAGAGAAGGCCACAAATCTGAAATGTGGCGGACTAAAGCTGGCTATACACATAGGGCGACATGTATGAACTGCCGCAGCCCCGTTCACTCTATTTTTAACCAGGCGCACTTCAATATCAGGCGCATTACAAAGCACCCGCGGCACTTTGTATTGCACCTCAGATCAGGGGACGAAGCTACACCTTTATAGCTTTAGTACGGCAAATCCAGGCACATTACTGCTGGAACAGTTGGAGCATGTTAAAAGTGATTTACCTGAACCAGAAGTGTCGCTTAGTAGCTAGAAAGCGCTAAATCTATGACCCGCAATAGAACAGGTTAATAGATTCAGGCATATTCTATGCTACAAATGCGCGCAAAATAAATGGCGCCTGGGCCAAAAATCATACATGTCGCACATATTGTTGAATGAAGTTGAAAATGACCAGATGACCATCTAATGTGTCTTGGGGTCACCAGATGTGTCTTGCCACAGTGTATTACCCTCTAAATATTAAAACACCTGCACACTCAGCTTACGTAGAAGCTTTTCTTGTAAGAAGGTTCCATGAATTTTTCCCCAAAAATAAGACAGTGTCTTATATTAATTTTTGCTCTGAGATAAGACTTATTTTTATTGGATGTCTTATTTTTCCATGAACGAGAATTCACATTTATTGTTGAACAAAAAATCAACATGTATTAATATACTATAGTGATTAAATCACAAACATCAGCATAAGCAGCCAAACTCTGAATTGCATAAAAAAAATGCACTCGGTATTATTTTCGGTGGATGTCTTATTTTCAGGGAAACAGGGTATTGTCATTTGTCTGGTGTCATTAAAAATGTATGGCCAGTTTGGACAGCTGTGATGTCCAATATGGAGGACTGAATGTGTACGGCTGCCTTTGTCATGCAATCATTCACCAAATGTTTGTTAGTTTATCATCAACCTACTTCTCCCCAGTGGGCATGGATTCCTTTTAGACCTTAACTTCCTAGTGCAGCAATAAAACAAATTTGTGTATTATGCTTTTAATATGATTACTACTAGACACACTAAACATTTCATACATTTCATAGCAAAACACCATACTCCCTGGTTGACCACCTCTTCTAGGAGCTTAAAAAAAACATCAACGTCCAGAAAGTCAAAATCTCATTGGTCCTTTAGCAAAGGAACTACCATACATATCAGCCATACACACGAGCCATAGCAACAATAGATCTGCATGCGACAGATCATCACAAATCTGCGGCACAGTTACAGGGGTTTTCTCACTGCAATGATTAGCTTTTAACATGTAGGGAAAGGTAAATGAAGACTGTTATCAAATAATTGCTGATTTGATTTTGCTTTGTTCAGAAGATAAAGGAGATTTTATTTACTGCTTGTGTACACAAGTTTCTCTTGGTTACCAACCACCACTCCCTGTTCTCTCTTATCTGATTGCTCCAAGCTGCTCTCTGATCATGATTAGTCACTCCCTGCTGAGTCTTATCTCTAGCATAGGAGCTTGTTAATCTAAGTTAATAGCAAGTTTTAACCCTTAGAGGTCTGTAGCCTTGTGCACTAAAGATTATAAACCTCCAACATGTATTTTACTATAACAGGAATAGCTAGGAATAAGCCTAATCAGGAGGTGGAAGCCTGAAGCTGGCTGTGGCTATGTGAAACTGCTTGGTGAGACAACTCCTTAAAGGGTATGCTCACATATGCTGAAATTACAGTGGAATATAATCTCATCTACATATGGAAATGTTCTGCACAGAAATAGACCTGCTTTGTAGATGTTTAAATCCACAACCAAATCCTTGTGCAGCAAATTTTGCTGCAGATTATCTGCAAAGCTGTAGCAAAATCTGGAAGTTGAGGTAAAAAATCCACTTTTTTAACCTCACCTTGCACCATTTCTCTGCAAAGCATGTACACCATCATTTTTGGTGCAGACTGCACTAGGATTCTGACGCAACTACATTGATAAATGTGCCCCATTGTGTCTACATGTGATTTATTGGAACCAATCGCAGATTTCAGCATATACAGAAACTGGTGAATGACCAGGGAATTTGGTGGAAACTTCCTTCTACTAGTAAGCTTAACCTTAAAAGGTTTTTCTCATTACAATGATTAGCTTTAAACATATAGGCAAAGGTAAATACAGACTATTACCAAATACATTGCTGTTCTGATTTTGCTTCAAGTGCTAAAAGAGATCTTATCTCCTGCTTGTGTACACAAGCTTCCCTTGGTTACCGACTACCAATCTTTGCTCTTATAGCTCCAGGCAGCCATGGCCAACCATGGTAATGTCACTCCCTGCTGTGTCTTACCAACAGTTCAGGAGCTTATTTATCTGTGTTACTGAAAACTTTAGCCCTTTAGAGTAACCTTCTGCCCTACTGCTTATAACCTGCTGTTAGTAATGTCCTTGTAACAGGATCAGCTAGAAAAAGCAGATCTGATAGACCAATCACTGCTACAGACCCACCCACAGCCTAAACAGAAAGTGCCAGTCTGCACAAGCTGCTTGTGGCTCAGTGAAACAGAATGCTAGGGACACCCCTTTAATGAACTATGCACTAAGAACTACTGTACTATTCCATCATTACAATGACTTGGCGATCAATTTGCCAATGATCATCCAAAAGGACAACAAAAAATGACTTAAATTATCCAAAAAGGCTCCGTTCACATCATTTTATGAAATATCGTGACTATATCTGACTTACTGTCTCACATGGCTCTGCAGTAGTATACTTTTTCATGGTATGATGATGGATGCCGGCAATATAGCCCCAAAGTTTGATGTGAATGGGGTCTGTTAGCAGTATTAAAAACTTTATTCTAGTGTTGCAATTTGATCTAGTAGGTGAAACAAAGCTCATAAACACCCTTCAAGGTCTTAGCGGAACAGCATGCAACCTGGACCCAGCCCAAAATCACTCCTGTTAGGCTACATCTACACAGCACAGAAATACCATCAGATTTTCATCGGTTTCAGTATTTTGAAACAGCAGAGAATTCAACGGTATGGCTATGTTCACACGGCATAATTGCGGGGACATATTTCGCCCCGCAATTACGCCGTGTGTACAGGGGCGGGGCAGGAGCAGGGGCGGGGGCCGGCATCCCGCCGGCCCCATAGACACTCAATATTCTCGTCGTGTATACGCCGCTGGTAATTCACATGTCACTTCTCTCCCCGCTCGGCGTATTACCCGAGCAGGGAGAGGAGATGTAATCCATAGTTCTCTATGAGAACTGTTGATTACCGTAATGACTGGAACGTATCTCGCCCCGTATTTAGCGCAGTACGCCGCAAAATACATTTTAAGCCGTGTGAACATAGCCTATCCTGCATAGACAGCAATGAAAAACCGTGCTGTAGTCTACACAGCACAGGTTTTTAACCGCCGCATGAAAAATCCGGTGGATAAGCAACATGTTGCAAATTCCAACGGAGTTTTGGTGTTTGCCCTCAGTTTCCCATACATTCACTTGTACGGGTCAATGGCAAAAACCGACCGTTGATTTTTGCACACATCAGTGAAAAAAACCACAGTCCTCATAAGACAAAATTCCGTTAGCTTTCCGATGTATTTTGTCCTATGCTGTGTGGCCCTAGCCTTAGAGTGTTCTGACCTGTTTATTTCAGTAAGCAAGAACATAGTTCACTGTTCCTTGCAGTGTGCAATGTTTTTTTTATCTACCGAAGGGCGTAGTGAAAAAGCCCATCATAAACCCAGATTTTATGAGTAGCGACAGACCTGTCTCTAATCTGCTCTTCCTAGAAAAAGTTATAGAAAAAGCTGTTCCAATCTAGCTAGATACCAGGCTACACCAGTCTACACAGCACTGGATTTTGGCCGGTTTTTCAGCGGATTTAGTATTTTGAATCCACCGGAAACCCGACCGTGTCCAGCGCTGTGCACTCCTCAATAGAAAATCCGTGCTGTAGTCTACACAGCACTGATTTTTTACTGAGGGATTCCTAAACCTAAAACTGTGCAGCAGAATATGGAACATGCCTATTCCATCGGACCGCCGTCAGATTCCCATAGTCTCAATGTACTGAGCCACTGGGAATCTGAAATCCGACTGTGGTTGTTTTGCACAAAACAACGGCAGTGTGCCACAGTCCAGTGATGTGAAAATGCTGTCGGATTTTGGATGGCATTTTCACATTGCTGTGTAGCCAAAGCCTAAGTGATATCAACAATTCCAGCCTGGCTTAAAAAAAAATAAAATTCACAGACAGTACTCACAGACATACTAAATAACTTGCTTATACGCTCAGCGAGCGGGAGGTGGATCCTCTGGTCACCACAAGAAGTTGGCGTTTCATACGCCAGGGAGCGAAGGGGCCCCTTGTATTCACCGGAGTCCGCCGCAAGGCAGGACGGACTTTGCTATAGGGAATACCCCAGGTTGCTACCCCTGACGTAGGACACAGTGGTGACAGCCGAAACTTGGTAGAGTTGGCATGGAGAACACTGGAGGGTAGAACCAGAGCTGAGCAGAACCGGATGCAGATCAGTATAATAAACGTAAACGATAACCGTAGGCTGGAACAGGAACACTGTCGGAATAGACAAGGTATTCGCTACAGAGCACAAGGACTTCACTAGGAACAGACACCCACAACTGGGCACAGATGGCAGGAAGGAGAATCCTTATATAGCCCGTGTCCAAATGCCATAGGTGGAAAAGGGAACACCTAACATGTTCTGGCCCTTTAAATCCAGGAGAGCTGCTGGTGCGCGCTCCCCTAGTGGCCGCCCAGGATAGTGTGGGCAGAGGTAGGAGCAGTTACAGCAGCGCGAAGCTCGAGGAGGACGTAGGATGGGGCCAGGTAAGTAGACGCGCAGCGGAGCACATGCCGGGGACGGCTGCACCTTGGGTTGGAAGCCTAAACCGCAGTGCGCAGCGTTACACTCATGCACTGATACTCTTAGTAGCATGTCACACTGCTGTCTTTGAAATCTTAACACATAAATTTAGATGGTAACCAGCCTTTCAGCAAACTTTGCCTAAATTAATAGTACAAGCACGTTAAGAAAACTATGTAATATATCTTAGTAAGGAAAAATCCGTCGTTTGCAATTTATCAGGCATCTTTCCTTCTTCTCCTTTCCCCACCTAATCTCATAATCTAGGTTTGGTTGACATCTGCGTCAGAGGTTCTATTTCACAACAGACATCCATGGCGCCCAACGGACCCTATTATTTACAATGGCTCTGTTGGGTTTCCAGGGAGTTGTCTGTCATTTAGACAGAAAAAATAGTGCTTGATGAGCTGTTTTTTCTGTCATTTGTCCAGCGCATCTGTGAACCAGGCTAAAATACATCTTGACACAGACCAGCTCACTAAAGTATAAGTTTGCATGCTGCCAGTAGAGTAAAACAGACAGAGATGCTCAGATATCTAGTAAGTGTTTGATTCACAGCCTATCCCTGGTTCACATCAGTGTTGGAGGTTCTGTTGGGAACCTTCATTGGAAATTTCCTTGGGAATGACTGGAAAAATAGCGCAGCTCACTCGATTTTTATGGTGAGGTAGGGTGCCAGGCTGTGGTTGGTCTACCTCAATTATCATCACGATTAGACAACTAGCATACAGAGATAGTATGCTGTAACAGCTTCATATATGTATACTATGCAATGTTATGTTTCTTATATTATGTGATGCTGCCACCTCTGGCTAAAGTTTTCATTGTTTTACATCTGCGTTCCTGTTCCTTTAACCAATTTTCCCATAGTGCTTTGTCCTCGTCTCCTCCCCTTTCTCTTCACATCATCTCCTGTTTCTTCTCTGTCCCCCAACGTGGCTGTAAGCAGATTTATGATCTTACGTGATTAGCATTTGTTTTGACCGCATGGCATACAGTTCTTAAAGGGAAACCCATTAAAACTGTACCTTAAGAAAATTCCATTGCATCCTCCTCCATGCAACGGCTACACCTGGAACTTAAGTCCGGTTCACTGCTACCTTAGTTTTTAAACTGAGAATCCTCACAAAAACTCTCGGGACTTTCTCTAACGTATACTGTGGCAGAATAAAAAAAACACAGCTGACCTCAGTTCCTGCAAGACCCACACATCTGAAAAAGCTCAAGCGTCCTCCATCTTACAGCACACAGCGTCCAACCCTCACAAGCTGCACTCCACTTAAAGAGTCAGTACCACATAAACGGGGGTTTAAAATGTCCACAAAGGGTTCGAAAGCTCCTCTGTCGCTGCATCTACAAAATGCATCGTGGCACCAAAAGACTCAATGTGCAGGAAAACAAGTCATGTTTCAGGAAAAAACCAATTGCACGATCTAAACGCTCACAAACCCACGAAAAAGATTAGAGAAAAACTTTGAAATAACAAATGAAGATTCCGTGATAACTTGATGATTTAGGGCAAAGAACAAACACTATAAAGCACCCATCTCACGCTATGACTGCGCAGCAACTTAACCACAATTTTTAAAAATCGCTTACCCCGCCTATGAACGCTCCAGCGGCTGCTGCTAATATATCACTTTCCTGATAACGCTGTTTTTGATGTGCAAAAGCAAAACAAGCTGAGAAGAAACTTTCTCCAAAAAAAGATGCTGTAGTGAAAGGCGCCAAAGAAAAGGGCAGAACTCTCCCATCGCACACCTGCAAGAAGTAAGGTCCACAGTCGCCTAAACCAAAAACGAACGCTGTCATCTTCCAAAGAACTTCCGCTCCAGAAGGTCAACTTGCATGAAAAGCTGATAAAAGTCCGTGCTGACTAGAAGAAGCAGCTCAAAAGTTCCTTTGCCAAAAAGGAAGCAAAAATGACTCAAAGAACGGGGCAAAGGCGAAGCAGAGGCAACGGCCCAAAGGGCTCAAAGACAACAAGGCAAGGGCCCCAAACAAAAGGTTCCCCAAAGGGAAAAGGAGGAAGCAGCTCCCTTTTGCCACTAAAAGGTTTTCGAACAAGCATTAGGCCAAACACAAACCCTAGACGCTCCATCCCTGCAAAGTGAAGACCCAGCACCGCACTGCCAACACGTGCTAAAGCAATCACCCCCTGCACCACTTTATGTCTAGCCCCAAACGCCATTAAAACCAACCACACTGCTTACCCGAGAAGCATCAGGGATGCCACCTACCCAAAAAAGGGTAATTCCGCATCACACAACGATCCTCCAAAAACAAAAACCGCAGCTTAACCCCTTATGTACATTTTCATCCTGTTTCTTCTCACCCCATTTGCCAGAAATTCTTAAACCCCCCGGGGGTATCACAAGGTAATCTGTACACGAGGGGGGAGATCAGACTTTTCGGATTTTTGTAAAAAAATATATGATCCCGGGGGAGCTGATAAACTTTAGTTCTCAAAGGTCGATACCATGCTAAAAATTTTATACCGGGAAAATCCCCTTTAAAAGCAGTAATAAATGTCTTAAACCCTCACTGCCAAAAGACCTTGACTTTTGTTAACTGGTTGGCCCCAGATTCTGCGAACAAAAAGGGACATTGAGAGCAGTTCAGGGGGTAAATCAGAAGAAAGGCTGCTGCGCAGGGGGAAAGACTTGAACAGATTTAGGGCGTTAAAGCATAGAAATGCCTTTTTTAAAGGGGGCTTAAACCCTTTCCCCAAAGATCCCAAAAAGGGACAACCGCAAGTTTCAAGACCTGAGGACCTACTAAAGAGCTAGACTGGCAAAATGGATCCAGTTGCCCGGGACTGAGTTCCTTGAACAGCTCACGGGTTAACCCCGGAGTGCCCAAAATTACCAATGGCATGCAAAAAAAATGGGCAACATGGGCTCCAATACAAAAGAGAACACAACGGCCTTTCCACCCTTCTCCTATTTTTCCAGATTCATCAGTGACCAGCTGGGAAAAAAGAACGATCCCAGTTTTGACTTCACCAAGAACTGCTTTTTCGCTTAAATCACCATGCTCAAAGTATAAAAACCCAAAACAAGAAAAAAGTAGAGACTTAGGGGAACAGTATCTGCAGGAAACAGACGCCCCAAATTCACTACTTCCCTGCCCACTAGACGGGCACTCTTGCCCCTAAAGACAAAGACCCAAATTGTATGGTCCAAAACCCAAAAGCCCTTTTCAATGGAATGTCGGGGGGCTTAGGGCAAAGACTTTGCAAAAAACAGAGACACGCTTAAGGAACTAGGATTTTTTTACAAGTTTTGGCTTTTTTTCAAACCTTTTTGCAAAAAGACTGTAAGGGCTGTCATAAATGTCTTAATGCAGTAGTGAAAAAATTGTTGCACCCTCATCCTACCTCTTTCCCCTGACAACCCAAAACCCTCAAGCAACATCTAAAAGCCATCACAACGCAGGGAGGGAGCCATCACTCAATTTTTTCAGCTATCCACTGTCTCCTCCTCCTGCGGGAAATATGTACAAAAGGGATGGCCCCAAGTGCTGTGCTAGGTGTGGCAGTTGGGGGTGTCATCCAAAAGGGCAATCAAAAATAGGCCACTAGGATGTTTGCCATAAAGACGAAAAAAAGAAAAAGGGTCTCTAGCAAACCCTAATCTTTTGAGATCTTGGGAATAAAGGGAAAGCAATACCAAACACCCTTAACCCTTGCTCCGGTCGATGAGGACCCTTGGCAAAAGAGCACTGGATACCTAAATTCTCAAATTAACAGGAAAAACCAAAATATCCCTACCAACTTTTAATTAAAAGTGACCAGATACTTTAGATAAAGAAGAAATTTCCCGACTCCTAAACCGCTTATCATCATCCCCACTTGAGACACCTGGGAAGGATTCCCCCAGGGGACAGACACTGACATCCTTTTTGGAGAGACTTCGAGAATCCAAAAGGAAACTAAACAATGCAATTCCCAGATGAGCCCCATAGCACAAAGACTTGACCTAGGCTGGGTAATCTTTGGCAATGTGTTTTTTGGATGGGAATCTTAAACCTCTCAGTGAAAACTCCTTTTAAAAATTTGTGCTCAAATGGTCGCACAACCCCTCAAGCCATGCCCTTTATTTTTGAGGTAAAGGACATCTTTCTAATTTCAGTAAGGACCAAAACATCATTCCCCCTTTTATGATACTTGGGAGGGCGGTGTTTCACACAAACAAACGACAACAGAGACCTTTGCCATAGAAGTAAAGATTTACCAAAAAAAAGGGACAAAAAAATGCTTAAAGGGATCAATCTAACCTTTGGTTGAAAACCCTTGCCCTTTGGGGCTGAAAGAGCAGGCTTCCTAAAACCCGGGGAACAAGCATTACCAGATTCATTCCCCCCTTGCAACTACATTCGAAAAAAGGCCCGAGATAAAAGATCATATGTGGTTTAGGGGAAAAAGATATTTCCTCAAAGCCCAGCGGCCAGCTCCACCTTTGCAAAGCATAAAAGAATGCTGGTATCTTCCTTCCTTTGGGGAGTGTATCACCCACCAAAAAAAACTAAACCAAAAACAGGTGGTGTTTGACTCCGTGAAAGCATCATGGGTACCCTGAACGACGTTTCCCCCTCACAGGCCGGAACCCTGACCAACCTTTGGTAGGAGGCTTATGAGATTCAAAAAGGAGACAGTCGCCTTTAACGTGACATCGGAACTGTTCCATTGTTTCATCTTTACGGAAGACCACGAAATTTCCTCGGGTTTCTGTGGCACGGGGGACAATGGCCTAACGGGGAAATATCAAAAAACCGCATAAGGTGCACTGTTCGGTAACACCCCCTTCACTGCGCCCGCTACTTAGGGCCTGCAAGGACTGCTGCGATGGCGACTAAGGTTTTGGGAAACCCCGGTCACTTTGTTGAAAGAGACTTCTACGGGGGACGACGCACCAAAACCCTTGCCCACAAAAGAACCAAGAACGCTCAAAAGGACAAAGGGTATGGCTGCTAAAGTTTTGTGCGGTTAAAAACAAAATTGCCTTCCAACATACTGCGGTCTGAAAGCCTTTCAGCCAAAATTGTGCCAAAAAGAATTCAGAGACTTAAAACCTTGGATAGACGACCCCCATGCGAGAAGTCGGGGTTTGAGATGGACTTGTTAAATGATTCTTTAGCTCCAGGTAATTGTACAGAAAACATTCACTAAATGTAGAGTCCTCTCAGTGGAAAAACAAGCCTAATTGACCCATAGGATTTGTAGGCCTTTGACGTACAGGGAAATTCCTACTAAGACACCTCAGAACAAATTGGGGACTGGGATGCTCCACTGCCCTTGACAACAGGGGAAGTGGGGTCCTAAAAGAATCCCTGCCCCCCCGGGACGGATTCACATACCACGTTTGCTACATTCCAGCTCTCTCACCCAAGCCAGAGAAGGGGAAGCCCAAAATTTTTCAAAAGGCATCAATGGGGCCCATCGCTGCCCGCCTCCTGAAGGTAATTGAAAATTGCAGTAAAAGTTTTGTGGGGTTTCCCTTTTTTTAAAAGGGCAAACTACTCCTAACCAGAACCACCGCCCAATTTTTTAACTTTGTGGGAGTTATGCTGTAGAGATCCAGACTTTATTCAGCGTGAGATGATTTCATGTGGATAAATTTCCCGTTCTACACTGACAGCAAGTTGTCGGGGTTACTTAAACAATCAAAACTAAACGTTTAATGTCTATTCAGTAACCGCATCGAAGGATTAGGAAACCCTAATCCTAAAAACATTTTAAACAGTTCCCTCCACCTCAAACCCCGCAGACGTCCCCAGGGGATGTCGTCTGTTAGTGCCCTTGCCCAAAATCTTGGCTACAGGTCCAAGTTTTTTGTGAACAGGTAAAGAAAATCTGGGGGAAGAGAATTCAGTCCCAAGACCCTGACAATGACCTGGGTTTGTCCTGAAGTGAGTACCCTCATCCCAAGTTGAAAGGAGGTCCGGCTTTAATTTTCACCACGTTTGAAAGCTTTTACAGATGGTAAATCATACGCAATCCGGCAAGGTTGTTCACATCGGGGACAGTGCTTTTACCGCCAAGGATGATGTTACTGACTTCGTGGTTGGCACGTTTTCACAAGCCCCTCTCTACAAAGACATTACACTAAGTGAGAAATTTAGTAATACGTAAGTACAGCAGAGTTCCTTTTTATACTGAACTCAAATGTCTTCATAAACAAACAGGGAAATTCCAAAAAAAACCCGCCCTGTTGGGCAACAAAACCCTAGTCCGTACAAAAACTTTTCAATACATTGACTCAATTGTCTCACCCGGGCTTTTACCCCAACTTCCTGCTAGGGATTTTCACCATTGAAAAAGTTCCTGTCATCTGTTTTCCATTTTTTGTTTTTTTTTTATTTTCTTTGTCTTTCAGGGTTCCCGGGTCATCATTTCTACAACGAAAGAAATTTACATTATGTTGGTTTTTGTGTAGTGAAATCCAAAGGATTTCAGACGGGGAGTATCTGTAACAGCTTCATAAAAATTTTATACATGTTATGTTTTTTAATTAAATTTCTCCACCTCTGGCAAAGTTTCATTTTGTTTTACATTCGTTCCTGTTCCTTTAAAATTTTCCTAGTGCTTTGTTGTCCCCTCCCCTTTTTTCAAAACATCTCCTGTTTTTCTCTGCCTCCATCTCTGTAAGAGATTCGCTTTCCGTGATGGAGCTTGGGTGTTTTGACCGCTGGCATCAGTTTCCGGTAAATCCATTAAAAATGTAAAAACCCTTAAAGAACTCTTAAAAAACACCCTCTCTCCATGCAACTGGCTCAACGCTGGGGTTAAGTGAGTTTGTTCCTTGCTAATGAGTCCCTCACCCCTCCCGGGGGATTTTCTAAACCTAACTGTCAAAGATACACTTCAAAAAGGCGTTGGGTTTCAAGGGTGACCTAAATTTGGGAACTTTCCCCTACAAAGACATTTTTGCACACTGGGTGGTCCCCATCCCAGTTAATTTATTCTAACCATGTCTAAATATAAAAGATCCTAATTTCACTGTGTTTTTTTGTGAAGTCATCTGTAGGTATGAAGTGTTCTACATTTTCTGCTTTCTGCCCTTTCCCCTAAAAATCATCCGCTTTTTAATACAGATTTTGTTTTATAGTATGTTTTTTAGGGCCCTACAGGTTTTTGGGACCATTCCCCCATTGGCCATTGCCTTCAATAAAGGCCAATCCTGGTTTTTTACGAAACCCCTGCTCTCATTAGAACTGGAGTCCTCCCCCCCCTCGGGGTTTTCCCGCGGGGGGGGAAAAATGGGCAGACATTAATTTATGGGCCGACCCCCAAACAACTTTTTTGGGGGGGCCCCAGCGGCCCCCCCGGTCCCCCGCCCCCTTTTCCCGCCCCGTATTCACGGCGGTTTTTGTCGCTCCTCGCCCCCAAAAAATCCCGTAATACCCGTGTGAAAGGGAAAAATTTTTCCCATACAGGATAATAGGGTGTAACTGATCAAAGCTCATTTCACTCACTGACTCTATTCAGGTTGCTCCTCAAGCCCCTCCATTGCTTGCTTGAACAATAATATTTGATTGTGCCTTTGTAGCGATTAAGACAGTAGTTTTTATTGCAGAATTTTTCACACCATCCTAAACCCGCAAAAAAGGGATTTACACTGCGGGACGGAAAAGCCCAAAATTTAAAAAATTGCAAAAACCCCTTGAAACTGCACCTTTTGTGTGGATTTTAGATGTGGACTGTAAAATTATAGATTTTGCTGCTTTTTTTTACGTGGATTAGCCGCATTTGAATGTCCTTAGCTGTCCTACATGGAATCAGAGGAGATTCCGCATCAAAGAAGTAACATTTTAAAGCAGGGAAATTCCACACTGTTTGCATTGACGCAATTTTCTGTCCCAGTCAATGGGACACGGATCGCAACCAGATTTAGATGTGGAATCCGTGTCCAAATCGGTTGTGTAAACATATCCATATGATGAGACCTGGAGCTCACCAAAAGGGGAATGCCATGTCCAAAAGAAAAATACATTTTTTCTTTTTATTTAGCCCCGAAAAACCCTTTAAACATCATATGAATATAAAAACTTCCTCTTCTCCAGCTGCCTGTACTGCTAATGAATTGAAAAAAAAATGTTAAACATTGGTGTAAGGTCAACCATAGCCCAAAGTCATCCATGAATAAATGCAAAGCCAGTCTTTTAAACCTGTTATTTCGCAGAGTACGATTAGGGCATGTCCCCACGACTGTTTTTTCAGCTGGTTTTACAGATGGTTTTCGGTTTTGAAATCCATCTGTAAACTGGCTGTCAAACTTTACACAGGGCCCTTTTGGGAAAATTTTGTGCCGGGCAGTTTTTTAGACCGCCGGCAGTCCGAGAAACATTGAACATGTTCATTCTTCCACCCATTTTGGGCAAAAATGAACCCGTTTAATGCGAGGGAAAAAGGGCTTTTTCTGCAAACAACAGAAAACCCCCCCTGCACCGTGTACACGGGCCCAAAAAAGAGCAAATCCAGTTGAAAATCCGAACCGGTATTTGTCTGTGCTGTGGGGACATCCCTAATTTAAAAAAAAAAACCTGTCCCAACAGAAAAAACCCCTAGTGGACCTAAAAACAATGGTGGCCCGAACCCCAAGGGCCCGTAGAAGGTGACCTGAAGACTTTCATGGGTTATGTCACAAATAACATATCAGATCTTATTGATAATATGTCTTGTGCATGCAATGAAAATAACAGATTATGGTACAATTCAAATGAATGTCAATGAAAAAAAAAGCATTTACTCAGGGACTCGTGGGGAATGATGCTTGGAGGGTCGATGAGAAACTCCCATGATCTAATTTAAGGCCCAAAATAAAAGGTTAATCCTTCTTGGAAAAGGGGTTTATCGAAAAAAAAAAATAGGGGGTTTATTTATCAAACATCTAAAATTGGACTGTCTGTTGCCAATAGAAACCAAGCAGAGCTGATATGACTAGGGAAGACATAAGTAGGGGGTTTAAAACATGGACATATGTTTTAGGTTTTTGACCAAACCTATGATACTTTATTAAGTCATAAGGATACTTGCATAGTAGAAATGTGATATGTATTAATACCCTTGGGAGAAAAAAATGTAATAATGTTATGATTGTAATATATGTGGGAGGGTGGGTAAAGGTTGGGGGTCTTGTTTTGTTTATGAAAACTTTACAAAATACAAATCACTAATTATTCAAGTAAAGAAGTTACATTCGGGACTTCCGGTTCCGGCGCCGCCTCGATGTGAGCGGTGGAGAGGAGCTCTCGATAACCCCGCTCGAGAACCCGACATCAATTACCCCTCAGAGGCAGGCAACATAGCGGAGGTGGGGCAGTGTATGGCTGAGAGGCAGAGGAGGTGACCGTGGGGGGGAGAAGCGGCGGGGCACTGTGCAGGAGACGCGGAGATTCGGCCGCGCAGTACTTAAGGCTGGACTTGGTGGACGGAGGTGACGGCAGGCAGTCGGAGAGAGACGGGAGCCGTGGCACAGCAGCGCTAGACTCCCGGTGGGGCAGTTAAAAACCCAAGGTGGTGCCAGCAAGGTAGGGCCTAAAAGGCGGTACACGGAGTGGAGAGCCGGCAGAGCAGCCTGGGACAGGCGGGCGGTTGTTTTCGCGCCACAGAGGAAGAGCAGCGGCCATCTTGGACACCAGTTGCCTTCAGGGGAGAGCTGCTTGGCCAGTAAGAAAGCGCCAGCACCCCTCACATGTGCAGGACAGCAACCCTCTCAGAGATCTCCCAACAAGCCCCCCTGCAGGCTGAGCTTTGAATGCTGAGCTCTGAGGCATAGGAATCAGACAAAACGCACAGTCTCTGTAAATTGCCCTTAAAGTGTTTGCAAAACTGCCTCCAGAAAGACACTTTAAATAACTGTCTCTTTCCTGTTCACCGGTCCCAGCATGTCCAGAGCTCTCTCAGAGACATTAAGGAATACATAACAGACAGTTGAAGGGACTCGGTTGCAGTTCAATAGTATCCTAGGTAAAACCTAGCTAACAGCGCCATCTACTGACGTGAGAGAAAATAGCACCTAATTTCTAATTTGAACAAAAGGACCAGGGGCTTGAGGCTGAAAAGTGGTTTTAGAGAGTACAGTTCGCATCACACCATCATCCCAGAATTAGTACAGCTTCAGGCATATCCTGCGCTCCATGGAAAAATACTTCCCAAGTATGGGGAGATCTAACAAGTCTAAAACTAAAGAAGATCAAGGTCAGGAGGGGAGACCTAACCAAGGCTATATGACGCCGGCTACATTGATTCAGTCATCCCCAGTCCGCCAGTCCACCCCTCATTCCCAATATGACACCTATGAACTGGGACTCACAAGGGAAGGACACCTGGTCGATTACAAAAGCCTGGCGAGAGAAGTGGCACAGATTATCTCACCTGATATACAGCTTGCACTGGCTAATACGGTCGCAACTACACTGTCCCAATTACAAGCTGATCTCAAGGTCCAAGGACAGAGACTCGAGGAGGTGGAGGAGAGAGTCCAAAACCTAGAAGATGATAGCGAGACGCACTACTCCAAGATCAAGGACCTGATACACGAAAATAAACAATTGTGGAACAAGGTAGAGGACCTAGAGAATCAGTCAAGATGGAATAATCTACGCATCGTCGGGCTGCCTGAATCCGTACCACAAAAAGATCTACTGTCCTTGTGTGAAAAAGAGCTTCCTCAGGTGCTACAGATCCAACACCTTTGCAAGGTGGAACGGGCACACAGACTGGGTCCAGACCGGAGGGGAATGGAGAATAGAGGAGTGACGTCGCCGAGTTCAAGACCAGATCGTCCCAGACAAGTGATAGTTAAATACTTGGATTTCACGGACAAAACGGCTATTATCCAAGCTTTCAAAAGCTGCAGAACCCCGGTAATTCTTAGAGGCTCCAAGATATTAATCTTCGAGGACTACTCGGCTGAGGTGGTTCACAAAAGGAAGGCTTTCTCTGCAATTTGTACAGAATTGTATCATAAGAAAATGAGGTTTGCCCTGTTATTCCCGGCTATCTTGAGAATCTACTTCAGCAATCGTCTTCATTTATTCTCCAGAGGAGGCTCGTACATTTTTACAACAGAGACAGCCCACGGCAAAGGACTCGTCAGGAGGGCAGTCGAGATTTCCTTCACCGCGAACAACCTCCTCCCCAATCACAAACACTCCGGGAGGAGCGACACCTTCTCTGGCAGGGGACTTATACCAACAATCTCCGCATAGGAGAACCCTGCCGGACATCCCTCAGCCATGATGAAGTGACTTGTATCCTTTGTGTAGGGGTTATGGTGGACTTTAACGTTCATGTTATACATATGTGTAAATGGTAGAAGAGTGGGGGTTGGGGCAGCTGTTGAGTTGATTGTCTAGCATCCTAGTGCGGAAAGGGATGTTGCAGTAGGTTCTGCTGCGAGAGCTCAGTCCCACGGCCCACAGCGTTGGAAAAAAGTGGAGTCCAGAGACTGATGTTTTTCATGTTTTTGAAGTTTCTGTTCTATGTTATTAGGGTTGGGAAAAGGGAGGGGGGGAGGGCTTCAGGCGAGGAGCCCCTGGATCTCGGTCTTGCAGGAAGTCTTAGTAAAGGGTAAGAGTAAAGGGAATATCCAGAAAGAGTGGGGTAAGGGGTTCTCACAATACCAAGGTAGCGACCAGTTAGCCTCATCCCGCAGAGTAATAGAAAGATGAAAGTGGTCTCGTGGAACATCAAAGGTTTGAACTCCCCGCACAAAAGGAAAATGGTCTTAAGATATCTGAAAAAACTTAAAGGAGATATAGTCCTTTTACAGGAGACTCACTTAAAAGCAGAGGATATGGGCAGAATGCAAACAATGTGGGTGGGGGAGATGGTGGGTTCCCCGGTGCCTGACAAGAAAGCGGGAGTGATGATTCTGATCAATAAACAGTCCCAATGTACGGTGGTGGAGTCCGATGTGATCCAGGAAGGCCGCATAATCAGGGTCACATTGAACACCCCAGCAGGGAGAGTAAGTGTATACAATGTATATGCACCAAACAAACAGGATGTGGGTTTTTTCCAGGCCTTGGAATTGGTAATTCTCCAGAACAAGGAACCGCAGTGGCGTAAGACTTTAATGGGGTCATGAATACAAGGGAGGACAGGAGAAGGGTGAGGAGAGGACAATTTCACAGGAGGATCAGGCACTGCAAAAATGGGTGTCTGACTTAGGGTTGACTGACATTTGGCGACATGGAAATCTAGAAGGGAGGGAGTACACGTTTTACTCCCATCCTCAAAATGCATGGTCTAGAATTGACTACTTTTTCCTCAATGACACTTTGGTGAGCAAAGGGGTTGGAGTCAAAATTCCCAGATATAGTAATTTCGGGGTCATGCCCCGATTTCGCTGACCTCAAGACACCTTTCCCAAAGGAACTGATATAATCTGGAGAATGCCGGGTTTTTTTCTCCAGGAGGAGGGTTGTCAAGAATTACTGAAAGGATGGTGGTCAGAGTATTGCGAAGGGAACGGAGGCCATAGAGATGACCCTTACTTGTTCTGGGACGCGGCGAAAGCGTATTTGAGGGGGAGAATAATTGCGTATACTGCTGGTATTAAAAAGCGAGCTAGGGAACGATTTAGGGAGGCGACAGGTCTTCTAAGAGAAAGATATACCAAATTTGTGAGCACCCTGGATGAGGAGGACAAACGTAGATGGATACAGGCTAAATTAGAATTTGAAAGCTGGCAAAGCAAAATTGAGACATTTTATAGACAGCAGCAGATGGTTTCCTTCTTTAAATTTGGCAATAAATCCGGAAAGCTGCTAGCAAACATGGCCAAGGGCAAACGAAAAGCGACCATTATTCATGGGATAAAAGACACACAGGGCAACAAATATACTGACCCTAAAAGGATAAACACGGTGTTCATAGAGTTTTATGACACTTTATACAGGGAAGGCCATCCTATGGTGGACCGCATAAAATTTCTAGAAACCCTAAAATTGCCAACTCTGTCGGTAGACGAGTTGGATTATCTTAACACCCTGTAGGGAATCAGCTCAAAGGTGATACAGAGAAACACAGTCTGTGACTTCCTTTAGAATGGCGTGTATTGCCAGAAAGGTACACACAAAAGGAACAACGTACTGGCCTTCAGCACAAAACAAACGCACACTTGTCCGGTGAAACTCCACAGTCTCTGGTTCTTTTAGCAGGAAACCATCTCCCAAGGGGATTTGCAGCAGCCCCTGTAGACACTCTGTTTTGACTCTCACACTGTCAGACTCCTTCTGAAAGGGCACACCCTTGGCTCACCGACTTGCCAGGTTTATTATATACGTCTGGAAACAAAACCAAAGGCTGGACTTTGGACTGGGGAGTAGCCAACCCACCCGTCTTTTTGGGTTAAATCCGTAAAAAGCCTACCCGATTACCTGCAAAGCAGTTATTACTAAAGTAAAGGAACGTGTGTCAGTGCCCTAACTGCCGTGAACCAGTACTATATGGCTTTTCACCACACCGAGACCAGGCATCTCGGTGAGACATATCGGCCGTACACTACGGCCCCTTGTGGTTTATTACAACCCCCATAGGGAAAGAGGAGTTAATGGGCCCGATAGGAGGGATCCCGAACGGTAAAGCACCGGGGCCGGATGGAATTACAGGAGGCTTGTATAAAATGCTGGGCCCAGAGATTGGGAAGACCTTATACGGGTGTTTGAGAAGATTATAGAGACGAAGTCGGTAATGCCCTCGTCCAATACGGCCTACATAAAAGTTCTGCATAAAGAGGGAAGAGATCCGGAGTCGTCGGGGTCGTACCGCCCAATATCATTACTTAATGTGGATATCAAAACTTTTGCCAAATTGATGGCAAACAGGTTAGCGTCATTGTTGCCCAAACTAATTGGTGTTAATCAGAATGGCTTTGTTAAGGGCCGTTCGGGAGTGACAAATATTAGAACTGTGTTGGCGGTACAAGACGGCATTGAGGGTAGAGGTACGGGAACTTTGCGCCCAGGTTTGTTAGCAATAGATGCGGAAAAGGCTTTCAATAGCGTGAAGTGGTCATGGCTATATAGGGTTATGTTAAAGATGAACATCCAGGGTAATTTTAGAAGCTTTGTTGAGGCCATCTATAATAATCCTCAGGCGAGGGTGAACACCCCTGGATTCCTCTCAGAGCCGATTACATTGCAGAAAGGTACGCGGCAGGGGTGCCCACTCTCCCCGTTACTTTTTAATATAGCCCTTGAACCGGTTATTAGATATCTAGTTTCTTCTGAATTATTTGAGGGGATAAAAGTAGGGACAGAGGAGGTAAAGGTCTGTTGCTTTGCTGATGACATGTTGCTCTTTATGAACTCCCCAAGGGAACATCTGGGTAAAGTATTGGATTTCCTGGAAGGGATTGGGTCGTTAAGTGGTTATAGAATTAATACAGCTAAGAGTTAGTTACTTCTGTTAGGACATCGGGGAGGGGAGGGTGGACTTTTCGAAAAGGTACAAGTGGTGGATTCCCATCTGACTTACTTGGGAATTAAGATAGGAAGGTAGACATCCTCACTTTATCGCCTTAATTATGTGCCCTTGATAGAAAAGATTATAGGGGAACTAAAGAGGTGGAACCCACTCCCATTGTCGCTGCGTGTTGGATGCAGCAGGATCGCACCCTATAGTTTATAATGGGGCTCCTCCTGCGTCTTTCAGACCACGAATTGGCATGTCAATTCTTGGAACGGATCCGAAAGACGCAATGAGACAAACATCACCGATCACTCGTGTGAACGCCGGTACGTGTTTGAAATTAAAAGCAATGTAAATCACATTGCTATTTGTTAGATGCATGTTTGGGTCCGTCTAGGGTCCGACAGAC
This sequence comes from Phyllomedusa bahiana, assembly GCA_025379985.1. NCBI lineage: Eukaryota > Metazoa > Chordata > Amphibia > Anura > Hylidae > Phyllomedusa > Phyllomedusa bahiana. The sequence goes on along the minus strand of JAODAL010033795.1, from coordinate 18,110 downwards.
GTATCCAAACACGCAGCTAAAAAGCGTATGTTACACGGACTCAACACGCCGTGTGAACATACCCTAAGGGCCACATGTATGAAAACGGTCAAGGTCTAAAACTCACTTTGTTGCCCATAGCAACCAATCGGAGCGCCCCTTTTCACTTTTTCAGAGCACGATATGAAATGAAGGGGCTCTGATTGGTTGCTATGGGCAACAAAAAGAGTTTTAGACCTAGACAGTTTTCAAGTGAAGACAGTTTTACAAGTGAACCTAAGAATATGTTCACAGGGTGTTGGATCTGTTTTTAGATGTGTGTTTGGATTGGTGTTTTGGACCCTAAACGGACCCAAACACGCAGCTAACAATGTGCAGTGTGATTTACATTGCTTTCAATGTAAAACACGCATCGGCGGTCAGACGAGTAATCACCGATGCGTGTTTTACATGCATCTTTCTGATGTGTCTTGGAGATCCATTCAAAGAGTTGTCATGTCAATTCTTGATCCGAAAGACGCAGCAGAGGCCCTATTTAAAACTATAGGGTGCGTTTCGGCCACAGACAAAACGCAGCCAATAACGCACCTGCAAGTTGGATGCGATTTACGCAGCGCTTTTGAATTAGCTTTACAGATCCAAAAATGGATCCAATACGCCGTGTGAACATACCCTTAGTCCTACCACAAACTGGCATTTGGATTCCTACTAATCAACTCCAAACACAATTAATTTTAGAAACAGCATTTTGATTTTTCCATACCGTCAATCCAAGAACAATATATCAGCTTGCTCTGCAGATTGAGCTGCACTTTTATATGGTACTCTTTAATGTAATGTATCATGAAATCAAAAATTATATGAAATTTGGAATGGTATAAAACAAAGGTACAGTGTTTTTTGGGTTCGGTTTTTACTCAGCTGTATAAATGATATTTTGACCTTATTCAGCAGCCAGTATAATTGTGGTGATACCAAATTTATATACTTTTATTATGTATTACTATTTTACATGTTTTAAAATTATTTTTAATTTGCTTTACCATATTTACGGTTTTCCCTGGATCTTACGCTTGTGCGATTTGTAAGATCATACACATGTGTGTTGGTTTGTATACAGCTGATATGGGTCCTTCATACTGTCTGGACTGTCTGGGGGACTCTGTTCCACACAAGGTGAGAGTATTACCCTTTTCCTTTCCGGCAGCCTGCCTTTTTTTCTACTTTTTTGATGAATCTATGATTATTTGTGTATACTGTATATATAGGGTGGGCCATTTATATGGATATACATAAATAAAATGGGAATGGTTCGTGATATCAACTTCCTGTTTGTGGCACATTAGTATATGGTAGGGGGAAAACTTGTCAAGATGGGTGTTGATCATGGTGGCCATTTTGAAGTTGGCCATTTTGGATCCAACTTTATTTTTTTCCAATGGGAAGAGGGTCATGTAACACATCAGACTTATTGAGAATTTCACAAGAAAAACAATGGTGTGCTTGGTTTTAATATAATTTTATTCTTTCACGAGTTATTTACAAGTTTATGACCACTTATAAAATGTGTTCAAAGTGCTGCCCATTGTGTTGGATTGTCAATGCAACACTCTTCTCCCACTCTTGACACACTGATAGCAACACCACATTAGAAATGCTAGCACAGGCTTCCAGTATCTCGTATCTTCACAGCATAGACGATTGCCTTCAGATGACCCCAAAGATAAAAGTCTAAGGGGGTCAGATCGGGAGACCTTGGTGGCCATTCAACTGGCCCGAGACGACCAATCCCCTTTCCAGGAAACTGCAGAGACATTTGCTCCTTGTCTGTTAAACTCCTGATGAAGCTGCATAGCAAGTATAATATTATACCAAAAACCTTTTTTTGTAAATTAATGGTAATTCCCCTTTTCTTTCAGTGATTTGGTTGTTTTCACAACAGGGGTTGTGGTTTTCTTAACAGGCACCAGAAGCTAATCCATTTATTACATGGTTTTAAGTGTTTTAGAAGTTGGGTTTTTTTATGTCTAATTTATTGTGTCAATAAAGAATTTATTTGGGAGGGCAGCTTTTTGTACTTTTTGTACTTTTCCTTTCCCATGTCCTGAGAAGCTTGATTTTTTTTATATTGACAAAGCTATTTTTTCTTCTTTTTTTTACAGCGTTCACCATAAGGGATAAATAAGACAATAGTTTAGTAACTTGCACTTTTACACATGTGCCAGTACCAATTATGTTTACATTTTTGTTTAATTTTTTATATGATAAATGGTTAAAGGGGGATTACATTTTGATATTTTTTACATACACTAGCTCCACATCTCTAGCACACAATTAAATGTGAGGTAAAAACAGAGTGCAACCACATTGATGTGTTATACCATCTGGTAAGGATTTTCTAACTATTCCCTTGCAGTTTACAGGACACAGACAGGCCAATAAAAAAGCTGTATCTAAGTCAGAAGAAGAAAGCTTCCGGGATGCTAGACATCAGACTGTATGAACAAACCCTTAAAGGGGTTTTCTCACCACGCTGTTTCACTGAGTAACAAAAATTTACACTCACTCTGTCTCCTCTGGATGTGGGTGGTGCTATAGCAGTAATTTGCATATTAGCGTCTCTGTAGATAGCTGAGCTGTTACACTGATGAGTGCAGATATTATCTTCATTGAACAGAGGTACATGTGCTGTAAGCAGTGCTTCTATATAAACAGTAACTAATCTTGTTTGCTTGGAGATCTCTGTCCATCCATGGTGACATCATTTCCTGCTCTCTGCTGAAATCAGATAAAAAAAATTGTGGTCAGGTAACCATAGAGACCTGTGTGCACTCAGAGTACATAAAATGTATCTTGTTTCATGATTAAAGTAAAATCAACAAAGCAATGTATTTAGAAAAAAGTCTTCAATTACCTGTCCTTCATGTTGAAAGCAAATCTTTGTAGTGGATCACCAAGAGCTCCAGAGCAGCTATGGTGGGGAATAGGTAGGTAAGTATAATTTTTCCTTTATTTGCTCACTCTTACCCCAATTTCATGTAATTTTTATTTAGTGGACAACCCGTTGAAATACAGTGACAGGTGTGCTAATACAACTTTAGTTGATGCTCTCACAAATAAGTCATGCAACTGGCAGTGGGCTAACCAATTTTCCCCAATTACTCATATTTCCAGGGGCATCAAAGGGCCAGCAGTGTGAATCCTGCCAGGGCAAAACCCATCCCCCCTTGCCATACCTAAAAAAAGACAGGTGTTCTGACAGACTGGGAACATGGGATTGTCAAAGATCTGGTGTCTGAGACCCAGTTACACCCAGTAACAACAAGGTGCCAGATTTCCAAAAAATAGGTAACTGGCGACATTACAGGTAATAAAGAAATGTGCACTTTATCTACAGAGAATAAACTAACAAAACCAATATTAGAAAATGGTGAATTGGAAGAACCAAACAATAGTAGAAGCAGGCCTCAGAAAAAAGTAATAAAAAACCTTTCATATCAACCCGCCCCAACTGCAGTAAAATGTAACTTTTAATAATATTAACCCCTTACCACCGCAGCCAGTTTTGACCTCCCTGACAAAGCCCAATTTTTTTAATCTGTGGGAATAACTTTTTGATACTTTTACCTATCCATGTGATTCAGAGATTGTTTTCTTGTGACACATTCTGTAAGAAATTTTGGTCCATTCAACCCTTTGCCATTTTAAAAGATCAAACATTTCTGCATGTAAAAGAGATAGTTATTCCACTACTAAGGCTAGGTTCACACGAGGTCAAATGGGGCGCATTTCGGTCCGTTTTGCGTGCCGTACTGCGCTCAAATACGGGCGAAATGCGCCCCAGTCATTATGGTAATCCACAGTTCTCATAGAGAACTATGGATTATGCCTCCACTCCCCAGGCGGCGTACACGTCGGAGAGAAGTGACATGTCAATTACTAGCGGCGAATACGCGCCACTAGTAATGAATGTCTATGGGGCCGGCCGGCTGCCGCCCCGCGGGAGTACGTGCCAGTTGGCGCGAGCTCCCAAACACCGGCGTAATTGCAAGGCGTTCTGTGTCCCCTGCAATTACTCTGTGTGAACCTAGCCTAAGAGTGAACTTGTCAGAAGTTTTGCCTTGCCCCATTTGCCACAAGTTTTTTAATGGACATTTAATAAAGAAGATTGTTTCATTCTTACAAGTATTGTTGGAATTTTGTTTTGTTTTCCAATGTTTCCCATGTGCCTGGTGGATCTGTGCAACCTTTAACTATAGGAGTGGTGAGCTGGCGATTTTATTTTCTTGCAGATAGTTATTCCATACAATATACAGTGCCTTGCGAAAGTATTCGGCCCCCTTGAACTTTTCAACGTTTTGCCACATTTCAGGCTTCAAACATAAAGATATAACATTTAAATTTTTTTGTGAAAAATCAACAACAACTGGATACAATTGTGAAGTGGAACGAAAAAAAACCTGAAAAGTCAAAAACGCACCAAAACGCTCTGTGTGAAAGCACCCTAACTTTTTTTATTTTTTTGCGTACAAAGCTGTGTAGCTGCTTGTTTTTTGCGGGAAGTGTTGACTTTTTTTTAAAAATTTTTTGTGGGGACAAGGCTTTTTGACCGGTTTTAAATCTATTTTTTTGGAAGCCAGGCTGAAAAAAATATTGCAATTCTAGTAGTGTTTTTATTTTTAACAGTGCTCACCACACAGTATTTTGGGACAAGTTAGTTTTACTCTGTGGTCCAATACGATTATGGCGATAACCAATTTATAGTTTTTTTTTAATGTTCAAGCGCTTTAAAAAAAGTGTTTTTATTGTGTAAAACGATATTTATGCATCACTATATTCTGATAACTTTTTTATTTTTCCATATTCAGAGCTGTGTAAGGGCTTTATTCTTGCTGGATGAACTGTCATTTTCATTTGAACAATTTAGGCATTTAAATGACTTTTCGTTTTTTATTCCATTTTATGCACTGAAGGATGAACAAGACTCGCAAGTCTGTGACAGTTTTTTTTGTTTATTTTTAACAGTTTTCACTGTGAAGGTTAAATAACGTGACAGATTTATAGGGTAGGTAGTTACACTCGCAGCAATAACAAATATGTGTTCTTTATTTTTTTTTCTACTTTTTTAGGGAAATTGTTATTTGGATAGTGGAAAGGGTTGAGTATGTGTTTTTATTTTATTTTTTGTTTTACATTTAACTGCTTTCCATGATAACTGTCAATCACTATGCTTGGCTATGCTCACAGTGCATGGCCGAGAATAGTGACGTCAGAGGCAGTCCGGAAGCCTTTGTTAGTCTTCCGGGCTGTTAGGGAAGCCATTGGCAGCCATGATTACATCACAGTAGTGCCGATAGAGACAGAGGAAGCTCCCTCCCTCTGTCCTTCCCTTAGCTGCTGTGATCAATCATGGCAACTAAAGGCTTAATCGCCCACAGCTAGACTGAGCACCAGCTGCACTGGCAATACAGCATGTGGCCAGCTGTAACTTACTGCTGGCCCCACACTGCGATCGTGCAGGACCAGCTTGAGAGCCCGCTCGATGTCCAGGTCGTACCTGTACGTCCATTTGTGGGAAGTCACTTCCAGCTAGGACATACAGGATGTCAGAAAGGAGTTTAAAAAAAACACTGCAAGGGGTACTGACTCCTAAAGAGGTGCGACTGCACCATAAGGGTGACCCCAACTTCCACTCTACAGGGTGTAACCACATAAGAGTATCAGTTTGTGAGGCATATCTCACAGTCTCTAAAATTTAGATTTTCTTTCTTTTAGTAGGCAAAGTTCTTTTAGCCAAACTGTCTAAACAATAAAATGCATTGGTAAAAGTCAAGGTAGGGTGTGAGAGTAATATAGTATCTTAAGGAGAAAGTCTCCATACAGAACAAATTGTCAGTTGTGCTCTCATACTACTCTCCAATTTGTTCTGAAATGGAAAGCTGTACGCAAGGACAACTGACTCTCCGATCTGTCCGTAGACTTTTGGGGGCCTATTCCTGAGATGGGTCAGTGTCCCAGAGATTGAACCCATACCAATAACACCTTGATGGCATATGTTATCAATATACCTGTAAGGGTTCGGTGGATTCGCTGGACCACCGCAAGCGATGATAGTTAAGCCACGCCAGGGAGCGGAGTCTAAGTAGCCCCCAGTTTTCACCAGAGCCCGCCGCAAAGCGGGATGGACTTGCTGCGGCGTGAGGTTCCCAGGTCGCTACCCCTGACGTGATTCGCTTGCGATGGCGGCCGGGGTGCGGCGTGGTACAAAATCGTAATCCAGAGGCGTAGTCAGGAACAGGCAGAAGGTCAGGGCAGGGGGCAAAGGTTCGTGGTCAGAGACGGGCAGACGGTCAGGGCAGGCGGCAAACAGGCAAGGTCAGGAAACGTAGCGGAATGGACTGGTACACAGGTAATCAAACGGACTCCAACACTCTCTAAAGACAAGGTACGCACACCAACAATCTGGCAGAGACTGCTGGGGGCGTATTCCATATATAGGACCAGCGGCCGTCAATAACTAATTAATGGCGCGCTGGCCCTTTAAATCCAGCCCTAAGCAGCGGATATGCGCACGGCGGCCGGGACAGGCAGGAGCGGCGTTCACAGGAGCGCGGGCAGGTAAGAGAACTGGCGCCAGGGACTGGGCAGCGGGGGCATGGACATGGGGAGCCGCGGCACCCGCGCCGGACCCCCTGCGGGCAGGGGGGCGGCCACGGGGCACCACGGCACCCGCGCCAGCCCCCATGACAATGTCATCAAAGTGCAAGGACACCCCTTAAAGGGAACCTTTCACATAGTTTTTGCCCCCCTGGCTGAGGACAGAACAAGGTAGTGTCAGACATGCTGTTTCCAGTGCTGTGCCCCTTATTCTTTAAGGTGCTGTAGTTTTCGTGTATTTAATGCTCAAATCTGCAGTTTTCAGCCAGAAGAGTCATTCGAAGAGTCCCTCAGAGTGTCAGTTTTTTTCAAACCCGGCCAATCGGAGGCTAGCCCCGCCCACCTCAACTAACAAACCTATTACTTTGAATAGGTAGAAACATGTGAATAACTGTCAGTGGGCGGAGCTAGCATTTGGTGGGTGGAGCTAACACCTGCTAATGAATAAGATTTAAGGGGTAAATGCTCTAAAACTGCTGCATCTTACAGAATAAGGGGCACAGTGCTGGGAACAGCAGGTCTGACGCGAAGCAAGGGGGGCACAACCTATGTGACAGGTTCCCTTTAAGATAGAATGTGATTTGCACAGATTTGTACCTCCGTTGCTGCTGGAACAAGAAAACAGATATTTTAGCTTATCAGTGTTTATTCTTATATTGTGTGGGCTTCTTTAAACCGCTTTATCTGATTTAAAGTTAGGCTTGAAAAGGAGGAAATACCATAAAAAATGTTGCATCCTGTGCTAAGAGCAGCGGAGAGTTTGTCTGATGTTATAGTGGGCACTACCTATAAGAAATCAGATATCATTCAGTCTAATATAGCAGGTTGCAGTCAGGGCGTTGGCATTACAGATGCGATTCCACAGACAATAGGAAACCCTGTTATCACACTGTTCAGGGTTTAGGAAGGCAAATACGTAGGTGAGACACTCTTTCTACTTTTTACATTTTCTTGTGCCTTGTTCAATAACTGGTTTTACTATAAAGGGGTGCACTGGTTCAGATCTCCTTGCGGCTTTCCATAGTTCTATTGAACAGTCGCCCTTTGATTTCAATGGGTTCTTTAGACTTTCGGTTTGCTTCAGTTTGACTCTGTTCCATCAGATTTATTTATTTTTTTAATGAAAAAATAGCGTAGGAAATCTGACAGAAAAGGACCCCTTCATTTTTCTTTTTTACATTGAAGTCAATGGAAGTTATAAACGGATAGGTATCCTTTTTTCCTTCTGTTCAACGAATCTGCCATGGAGCGTGCCGTGACCTCCGCTCCGGGCCACGGCCGCCTCCGCTCTGCTCCAGTAAATAAATGGACATAAAATTATCCACTTATTTTGATGGATCGGTACAATGGATGTGTAAAAAAAACAGAAGGTTTCATTTCTGTTTGCATCAATTAATGTCCATTTCTGAAAATAGATCAATTTCATCCATTTCGAACGGAAAGTCAAACACAGATGTGACCCAGGCCTAGGCCCTTTTTCCCAATAAGACAGGTTCACATCTGCACTCCAGATTCCATTCTGCAGAGATAGATCCAGATCTGTTTCATGACCAACATCAATGGCGCTCATCTGATCCCACTAACTACAATGGAGTCGATTTGTGGTATCCGTTATTTTAAATGAAAAAATTGTCATTTTTGACGGGATCAGATCTTCCGCACCAGAACTTCTATGTAGATTTGAACAAAGCCTAACTAAGTAAGATATGGTGTAATGAAACCTGACCAATTGTTACACCACACGTGTCCACGGGCCAACCTGTCCCCAGCTCCCAAAACCTTAGCACAAGAAAGCCAGAGACCTTCCTCCCCTAAACTCCCCAACACCATGCAGCATTTTATCCCCTATCCTATATCACTCCAACCCTACCTGATGTGCTAGACACAGACTGACCCTCATTACTCCTTACTTTTAGTTGTTATCCCATGTTTGACCAGTAGATGTCACTTGTTCACCTTGAGTTCCTGAAATATTTTGCATTGCTTCGCTCAGCACTCCAACCCATAAAGCTACCCATTTATATCCAGTTGATTTAATTGAACCTTGCCACTTAATCAGTTTATTTGTAACTAAAGATAAGTGTATGGAAAATTATGGCATTTACAAAACTGACACAATATGATAACAATGAATCACTGTGTTGATATCAAATTCCTGAATTATTGCAGAATACATCATCACAGAGAGGCTATTAACAAGGAAACTGCCTAAAGCTGAAGATACTTTGATGACTGCACTGACTTGCAGGACAGTGACGTTTCGGCTGCAGTTCTGCTGTATGCAACCAGTACATGTGAACCCAGCCTTATTATTCTAATTCAGGAACAGGCAGGGGCATCTCTTACTCTGATTTTGGAAGCCACCTGTTTAGCTGGAATCTGTAATATGAGATTTTTTCTTGAGTTATAACATATTATTATTTATTTTATAAAGTGCCCACAGCACTTTGCAATGTGCCTGAGATCGGGGAGGTGTGCTGGAGGCGTGTCACACTACAACTATACAGAGCTACACATTTATTACAGAAGGACGGCAGCTCCAGGCGCATTACTGCTGCAACAGGTAGATCACTTTAAAAGTGGTTTACCTGAGCCAGAAGTGTCGTTTTGCAGCTAGAAAGCGCTAAATCTATGACCCGCAGTAGAACAGGTTCATAGATTCAGGCGCATTCTATGCTACAAATGTGCACACAAAAAATGGCGCCTGGATGCCAAAAATCCTACATGTTGCCCTAAGGGTCTGTACAGCGGTCATCTTGGATACGTTTTTGCAATACGTAAAACATATTGTGTTATACGCATCCAAAAACGTACCATTTGCATAAGTTTTCTAGATTACAGAACCTTATTCCTATAGTTTCTATTGCCATTTCAGTGTGTTAAACAGATCAAGAATTGGCATGTCAATGCTTTGAACAATTCTGTTTAACACAATGCAAAAACGTATGTAAAACACATATATTCTGAATGAAGTTAAGTATTTTACATTGAAATCAATGTAATCACACTTGAACATTGTTGAATATGTATTGTGGCTTGTTTTTCGTTATGTAAAACCTACCCAAATACGTATTTAACAAACGCCATGTGAACAGACCCTAACAGCATCTGACAGACCCATTTGACTACAATAGGGTCCCATGGGTTTCCATCCTTGTGTACCTCATTTTGATGGAAACAAGAACAGCATTCTGCACAATTTTTTTTTCATCTTTTGGTTTTTATACCTTCTGTGACGGGTCAATGTGGAGGCCTGGAGCCGTCCTTTTTTTATTATTAGCCAGCAGGTGGCACCAGAACACCGGAAGAAGAAACAGGAACAGAAAAACCCCAGGAAATTAAGGAGGAGGGGTCAGTAGGTAGAAGCAGTCTGTCAGAGACAATTGAGAGGGAGAGAGGTCTGTATGAGAATGAGAGAAATTGAGACAAGACAGAGACTAAGTAGAAATATTGGTTGATGCCAGCACCAGAGGAGAGGGAGTGTTGAATTGAGACGGAGAGACTACATGTGGACAGAGAGGGAGACTACTGTCCTTCAGGCATGCCACTGAAAACCATGTCAGAAGGCCCCAAACAATTCAAGGAGATGCAAAAAGACTGTGGGCTAAGCCCAGATTACAGTTTATCCTTTACTAGATGCGTAGTTAAAGGAGTTTTTCTACCATAGGCTTTGATGGCATATTCATAGGTTATTCCATCAAAGTCTAATAGGTGCGGGTCCCACCTCTATATGTAGAACAGCCCCCAAAAAGTGTCTGCTCAGAATGGAGAGGTGGTCGCGCTTACGCATGACTTTCCATTCTGTTGTAAGGTAGTACTGAGTACAGCCAAGTCACTGCTCACCTCTACTCAAAACTCCCGTAGAACAGAATGGAAAGTTGTGAGAAAGCATGAGCAGCTCTCCATTCTAAACAGACACCTTCCGGGACACCAAGATAGGCACGGTCCCAGAGGTGGGACCTGCACTGATGAGACTTTGATGGCATATACTATTGATACGCCATCAAAGTCTATGGTAAGATCATCATTTAACAGTTCAATAAATAATTTGTAAGATCTGCGGTTGCTTCTGTTACACATCATCACACTGGTTGTTACGAATGCACACGTGACGGATTTACTGTGGATTTTCCATGCGTATTTGCACATTGAAAATCCACAGTGGGTTACTGTACCAGCTATGTAGATGGGATTTTAAAAATCTTATGCCCACATGTAAAAAATGTTGCCAGCAGAAATTAAACAGCAGTGCATGTCAGTTTCTATTGTGGATTAGCTGCGGATTTTAGCTCATTGAATTAAATTACCAAAATCTTCAAAAAGATTGCATGATCTGTTGCAGATTTCACCTGCAAATTTACCCGAATATTTCTGCATCAAATCCATTCCATGTGAATTCACCTTTAGCATTTATGTGTTTTTGGAATGAATGGGGACCCAGAGCATGGACCCCAAATGATTACTTTAAAAGATGGGAATACCCCTTTAATGCTTCTTCATATTTAGTTCTACTTTGCAGATGTTATGTAGGTCACATGAGAGATCATATCACTTCCTCTGAGGCTGAAACAGACACACGTTACAAACAGGAAACACTACTTTATACATTTAGATAGATTTCTTATAACTGTACATATGAATGGTAGTTATGGGTCACACCATGGTTTCTATTATGTAGCTTTAGTATGAACGCAATCATCTGATTTGTTGCTGTTGACAAACCACTTTTTCTTGTCCTGCTTTGCTATGATTTCCGTTCCTCCAAGAGAAGCACTTTTCTTCTTTAAAGCGTTTGGTAACTTCACAATTTGCGCTACCTTATCTGTTCCTGGAAAAAGTGTTGAAATTGTGACTTTGAGGCTGCGTACTGAGAAGTGATACAACTCTATGTAGCAGATTCTTTTCACTGGTATTACATACAATTGCAGTGTTTTGAGTCAAAGCCAGGAGGGGACCCAAAGGGAATGAGAAATATAAAAGTGGATACGGCAACGTACCCATGGTGGCCCTATAGAGACTAATAGAGAAAAACGTAGACCTCTGTGGGCTATGTTTGCTCTATTTACTGGCAGTAAACACTTTTCCTGTGGGACTCAATAATGTGGTAGACTACACTATTACATTTATGGCACCCCGACACATACTTCAAATGTAGGTTAAAGGGGTTTTGCCATGAAGTAAAATTGATGTGGGAAGTTTGTAAATTAAATAAAAAACATTTTCACCATTCATTATTATTAAAAATTCTGCACCGGTTTTGTCTCAGTTGCCCCTTTAGTGATCCATTGTTTACAGCTCATCGCCAGGGGATACGACCAGGGCTGAGAGCTCCTCACTCCTGGTCACACATGCTCAGACATCACTTCTCCTCTCTGGCAGCTACTGAGTGTTCAAACCCCAGGTACTGTCACTCTACTCCTGTCCTCTGTTCTCCTTAGTAATAAGTCAAACAGTGCAAATAAATAAAAAATATACCTCAATGAGGTTTGTGCATTGATAAAGAGAAATAAATCCACAGGTTTGGTTCCTACAGGGATTTGAACCGAGGACCCTTTTGCCTGGAGGCAAAAGTTTTACCTCTGAGCTATAATGTAGCTACTTACAGTTCTACACATAAACAGACCTTTCTTTGACAACAGAGAGGAAAGGCCTGGTGATGTCATCCTGCAGGGTCACATGATATGCAATTCAAACAAATCACATACGCCTCCTTCTGAGAACACAGAGCTGAAGAGCTGGATGCAGGAGGCATGAAATGAGATTGTGGCAAAACCATAGTTAATCAAGTAAGGGGTTTAAATTACAAAATATAATAACTTAAAAATATTATTTTTTTATTTTAAGTGGCAATTATAATTTATAGATGTGAGGAGGAGCCGAATAATCCATTAAAATTGGCCATGACAAGTTTGTATCCGTCTCTAATGTGTTTTGGGCGTTATCTACCTATAAACACATCAGAAATGGATACAGACTTGCCACAAGGGACTTTTATGGAATTTTAAAATAAAGTTGGTGTTTTTTTTACACCAGTGGTTCTGGATTTACACCATTTCTATTTTAGACCCAGTGCCCAAATCCAGCAGGTGTTTTCCTGTTGCCCCAATGGGGAACCAGCAGTTATATTCTAGTTTAGAATTTTTAGGAGACCAAACTGGCCCTACCCAAATATGAAGCATAGCACTAAAAATAATCATTGCACATACAAGATTTAATAGGATAACAGCTCCAAATTAGATCATCTTCTGCTAGACCTCTGGGGCCCTGAAGTACTGGGTGTACATTATTGTGTTAGAAGATCCTTTGGCTCTCTAGTAGGCCAGTCCGACACAGATTATGTATTTTTAATGACAAAACAATTCTTTACAGGAAAATATCTAAGGGTATGTTCACACGGCATAATTTCGGCGTGCATTTCGCCACGTATTTGCGCTCTAATACGGACAAGATGCACGGCGAAATTACGGTAATCCATAGTTCTCATGGAGAACTATGTTACCCCCTCTCCCCCCACTCTTTACAATATGATCTTTTGACGTGGGGGGAGATATGTGACATGTCGGCGCATATTCGCCGCGGTAATGAATGTCAATGGGGTGGCGGGTTTGCTGGCCCCCCAAACCGCGGGAACACACGCCTACACCCTCGAGCTCCTGATACACACGATGTACTGTAAGCGCCACAGTACATAATCTGAACATAGCCTAAAAGGTTGTCATAACTGGATACTAGGAAAAACATAAAGTTAAATATATAATACTTTAGAAAACTACCAGTGACATTTTCTATAGGGGCATGTTAAACGAACAGAGCAGTATTGCCTAACCTAAATACCAAGAGGGAACCTTTGAAGAAATGTTTTACTTACCAGGAACCTAGAACTATTAAATCCATACTGTAAAGGCTTATACCCCTCCATGTTGTATGATGCTGCAATATGGCACCCATAGAATATTTTTACTGTTGGTTACTTTCCTGTTGGATACTGTATGAAATGGACACAAATGTGTCCACAGAAGCATTCTCACACAGAAACATTAGCCTTTAAAAGGATTCTCACCATGTAGTTTCACAGAGCCACAGCCAGTTTTAGACTCGCACATCCTGGTCAGGCTGTGGGCAGGTCTATAGCAGTAATTGACATATCAGTTCTGCTGTTCCTATGTATTCCTGTTAAAGTGACATGACTGCAGGAGATTTATAAGATGTAGTACACAAGGCTGCAGAGTTCTAAAGGGTAAAAACTTGTCATTAAGTTAGGTAAAGACTAGAGATAAGACTCTGCAGAGAGTGACTCACCATTGTTGAATAGCAGCCTGTGAAGCAATTAGAAAAAAAACAGAGGATAGAGATGTGGTAGTAACCAAGAGAAACTTGTGTACTCTACAGGTGTGCTCATGCGGCGTATTTGCGGGGCATACTTCGGAACGTATTTATGCCAAATTATGCCCCACAAATATGGTAAAATCATTTACAAATCCAGCACTCATTTAGTGCTGTGTAAAATCACTGTTGTTGTTCAGACGACGCTGATTTTACGATAGTCTATCTCTCAGGTGCTTATATAATTAGAAAATATATTGTATAGGCGGTAGAAAGCTGCCTGGGGCCACTGTGCATTTGAACAGCGCTAACGAAGGCATGTTGTGGTGCGTGTCTGTGCATACATTATGCCGTGTGAACATAACCTTAGAGGAAAAAAATCACCCTTTGTCTTCTGACCAAAAGCAAAATTAAAACAGCAATGTATGTAGTAAAAATTTTTATTTCCTTTCCCTACATGTTAAAAACAAATCATTATGGTGAGAATACCCCTTTAATTGACAGCTAAAATATTTAACTATCACAACTGAGTCCTACAGTGTCAAATTACACTGAAAAAAGATAGGGAAAAAGCTCATGTACATGCCTTACTACTGTACATATAATGAAGCGCCAGCTGACTATTTTGTATAAATGTAGCCACTTCGTTCGGGGAGGCGCGGTACCTACAGTACAGACGTGCCGGCGGCCTTCTGACTAGCAAAGCATGCACAGCAAATAATCTACTGGCCATGCGTGCTAGTCACCAGGCCAATCGCCGCTTCTATACTGTAGTCGCCTGCAGCCCTCCCCAAACAAAATGGCACACAACAAGTAGTGGTGAAACCCTGCATTGGGTGGCTATAGTATATAAGTGAGGGCCTCCTGATAATGAATGCGCTTCCTATTTTTATGCTGTAGTAAAGGATAAAATTCACTTAAGGACAAAATAAAATAAATGTAAAAAACACACATACAACAACAAAAACACATCAATAAAGTATCCAATTACAGTGTAGCCCATAGTGAGCATAATACTAATAATATTAATAATAATTTTATGACAAAAGGACCAGACAATCCCGGACAATCAAGTGGTTCTGGTGTGTAAAGTAATTATTTTAGGGTGGTTTCACTCATAATGTTTGTAAGAAAAATGCTGCATCTTTTCTGAAATTTTTTCAGCATTTATTCAATTTTAAGTTTTTGCAAGCAAAAACTGATGTAGTGCATTTTATATTTTACAAATGTCTCTTACCAAACGTCTTGAAACACCAAAGTTTTTTTTTTCTTTTTGGTGTATTTCTTTACTTTTGTGGTGTTCTTTTTTTTTTTTTTAGGTCTGTACTATTCTTCTCAAAATGTAGTATGTTCTACTGTAGTTAAATTTCATTATTTTTTAGATATTTTCTCATAAGACTTCGTTATAGGACTTGAAAAAAACCTGAAAAATCGCATTAAAAGCTAGGTGTGAATCCCCGCCTTTTTCATTTGTGCATAGAATTTTGTGACTGTAAAGAAAAAGAAAATATATCATCATTTGAGGGAAAACCCAACAACGATTTCCCCGTAAGGAATGCATCTTACCCAAATTATTTGTACGCCAACGCAACTGTTCTTCGGCACACAAATTACAGGGTTCCTACAAGAGCAAACTACACAGATGTCATCTTTAACTCCTCGGTAATTTACCATTCTTTCCACTCTTCACATATTCTCTTTTCTGCCTTATTATCTCCGAGCTGAACAGTCACCTAGACAAGTTGATGAAAAATGGACCCCAGGACACAGAATACATCCAGCAGCAAATTAATATGTCTGTATTGTTGTGACACATAAGTATTCACCAAACAGTAAAATACTAGTATTACTGGCTTCAATCACTCTGGGACTGACACATTCACATATCACACGGATAAAATTACACTTCACAAATTATAACTGTGCTGTCATTAGACCATTACTGCTCCAGTTTGACAAAGGGGAAAATTTCTCAGTTTTTCATTGTGCCCACAGCAGGGAAACTTTGTGCTATGGATTTTTCTGCAGGCTTGTGTATGCTTTCTCTAACCTTTTATTCAGCTTTCCTTATCTGACAATATTGATATTAGTGGCAGAGTATTAACCTTACATGGCTTATTCCAATGTCGGATTAGGTTCAGAGGTTTAGTTCAGAACCTATGTTTCAGAGGGGGGAACCGTATCCGTTTTACAATGGACACCAATGGACCCATTGACAAAAGGGGGGCCCTGGGTTTCTGTAAGGGGGGGCCGTTGTATTATCGGAAAAAACATTTCAGCATGCGGCACTATTTTTTCAAACATTCCCAACAAACTTTTTGATGGAAGTTCCATACGGAAATTCCGACACAAGTATGAACACAGCCTTATTCAAAACCCTTTTTGACTTTTTCAGCTTTATTACTAAAAACAGCTTTTGACTCTTTTAGCTTGTCTCTCCATTGTGAAAGTGTACCAACTATAAGGTTGCTCGTCTAGTATCATGCTTCGGATTAGAATTAGGCTGGTTCGGTCAGACCCAAATTTTACTGTTAATGGGCGGAGGATCGTACAACCAATTACCAGCCTAAGGCTATGTTCACACGGCTTATTTCAAAACGAATTTACATCGGATTGCCGATCGTAAATACGTTCTGAAAACAGGTGAAAATCAGTTGCAAAATAAAATGCCACTAAGTGTGGCCCCGTATTTGTAACTGATTTTCCGACGGATTCACCATCTCCAATCATGTAGGTGGTGAATCCGTCCGTAAATAATTGACATGCACATTGTTTTTCCGACCGGATTGCGTCGTCAATCCGCGGGGCAACCGGGAAAGGAAATAACGCGTCGTTTTGAACACGAGCCGTATTTTCTATTGAAATCAATAGAAAATAAAGGGTGTGACTTGTTTCTGACTGATTTGCCGACGGATTGACGATCGTCAATCCGTCGGCAAATACGCGGCGAAATAAGCCATGTGAACGAGGCCTTAAGGTGCTTTCACACGGTGCATTTTTGGCGCGGTCTTTTGGATGCGTTTTTTGTGCAACAATGTATATCATTAATTGATGTACCTTCCTGCACAAAAAACGCATCCAAAAAAACGCACCAAAACCGCACTGTGTGAAAGCACCCTTAGTCCAGGAAAGAACTGTATCTCATCAATGCATAATACACTTCCTTTTCTCTTTGTGGAAAAAGGCTGGTGATTGGTCACACGATTTTCCCATCTTTGCCAGCAAAATTCAGGAATCCAAAGCGCTTTACTACTGTTGTTCTTGATCCTGTCTATGTGATCATCCCCTTTCATCTTTGTGCCTAATCCACATCTAATTTAGCTGTTAATCAGACAGACTGCACTGAGGTTTCTTTCATGCACTTTTATTCCTGTTTAAAAGGCTTGATAAAAAATGATGAAAATCCATGTTATTCTTTAAACTTTTATTGTGATGTCTTTTATCTTGCCATATATTGTAGCAGCGTTTTTCAGTATCCTATAGATAAGCCTATGGGAAAATGCTAGAAAAAAATGCTAAACTTAAAGGGAACCTGTCAGATGGTTTATGCCACCCTATCTGAGAGCAGTATGTGATAGATGGAGAGAAACTGAGCTCTGTGATAGGTTTATATGATTTGGAGCAGGATTTTTGAGTAAGAAGAAATAGAAAATACTTATAGGACTCCTTAACGACCGTGCACCGTCTTTTGACGTCGCTGCAGACATCGGAGTTTACAGGTCCGGGCACCGCAGTAGCGCTGAGATCAGGGCTATACTACACAGCCTTGATCCCAGCGCAGCCCTCGCAAGCACCGAGGAGCAGGGGAAACCTCCGCTCCCCGGTGCTTTAACCCTTTGATTGCCACAGTTCCTCACCGCAGCGCAATCAAATCACTGCTCTGTTGGGTGATCGGAAATCCCGGTGACCCGACAGAGCCCAGGGAACAGCTGCACAGTCAGCCCTGGGGACCTAGAGTAGCCCCAGGGCTGTTTGTGTAACAAGCCAGTTATCAGGCCAGACTTTGTGCTGTCCTGATTACTGCCTGTGTCAGATTGACACAGATTACAATGTATTAGCTATTGAATAGCAATACATTACAAGTGAAAAAAAAAAAAAAAAAACAGTTCTCCCTTTATGGGTTTAAAAAAAAAAATAAAAAACAAAAAAAA